>CATIWR010359164.1:0-11521 GCA_949677035.1 Omphalea diandra
ACTGCGAATATAATAGCAAAAACTTAAATTAAATTGTTCATATTTAAATACAAGTTATTTGGTATTGATAAATTTCATAGACATTAATGCTTTTTTATTACTTAAATATAGTTTATTTATAAACTCGTATTTAATAATTTAATTTGTAAAAGAAATTTTTGTATTAATTATGTGTGGAATTAATTTCATTTGTCTCAAATTTTAATTATTTTGTAAAATTTTATTAATTAATTTTAATAATACTTATAATATGCCTTAATTTTGATTTTATAAATAAATAATACAATTTAATTAACTTTATAAATAAATTTATTTTACATATTAATAAAAATAATATTAAATAATAAAATTTTAATTATCATACAAAAATCATTTAGGTGTCGATATTAAATTCGAATTTCACCTATATTAAAAAATATATATATATCTTGTCAAATTTATTGAGAAGAAGAAAAATTAAATTTATACCTTAATTAAATTTTTTGGATGTGCATATTTGTCCTCATAAACGCCCTAGAATTTACGAACAAGGAAAGGGCAATGGACTTGGCAAATTGTTATTGGGGCCCAATGAGAGCATCAGGTGGTGGGAAGTTTCCTGCCCAATAGAAACAGAGGTCGGTAGCGGAGCAACGACAACTCCTTTTGGCATTTTATCCGCCTTCCTTCCTTGTTCAGTTTGGTCACTGTTCTTTTTGCTGAATATTCCACTAGATTTAACACCCAACACTATGTTGGTGGATCCAATCCATCAAACATTAATTAACAAAATTGATAATAATAAATGGTATATTTGGTGTGATTCCTACTCTTACAAATCAAACAAAGTGTGCATTTGGCTTCATACTCGCATCTTGTCTCTAAAAGTGAATCCATCTACATTTATATTACTTTTTTTTTTTTTTTTGAGAAGAAAAATAGTTATATTTTCTTAAAAGTTTAATTCGAATAATTTTATTTGTTGTTCAATATATTAAGTGTTGATAAATTATTCTCAAAATTCAATTTTTATTTTTTAATAGAAAAAATATGACCCTAAAAAAATACTAATTAAAACATCGAACACTAAGCTAAAGTCAATTCACTTAAAAAAACAGTAAAAAAATGTTTTAGTATCGAAAATTAGAAAAATTCATAATCACATTAAATTGGCCAGTTCCAAGTAGTGTTTCATATATATATATATATATAACGTGAAGTTTTTGAGTGGGGAAGTTTATGATTTTGGTCTAACTAGACATTGACTAAAATTCAAGGACCAAACTGCAATTTAATTCCAGCAAATGGATTGGTACACACCAAAGGTACAGTATCACATCCAGACTCCTTCGCACCCGACGTCTCACACAACTGCCTACGATCCGCCATTAAATTGCCTCCTCCTCCTTCTCACTGCCTTATCTTGTCCTCGCCGCGTCCTCATTCTCCTTATCTTACTCCAGCTACGTAGCGCCTCGTCAAATCACTCGGCTCATCTTACCCAGACCTGACCATACTAACAAGAAATTCAGCAAGAGTTCCGCAGCCCTTTAAGCTGGTTTTCAGACTCTGGCGGAAGGAGAATCCGATCATTTGGGAGCCGAGGCTCTTTTTGGAGAGAACTTTTGGAGTCTGAACGAAGAGAAAGGTTTAATTTTTCCTTTTCTTTATTTCTTGTTTTCTTTTTGTCTTAATGGTTTGAAACTTCTCAATTCCTTTTTTACGTATCTAATTTTTCTTAGTTCTTTTTCTTTGTGTGATGTTTCTTTACTGCTTCTTGCATTGGAGTCCTTTGGGTTGTTTCATTAGATATTTGGTTTCCTCCAAAGTAGCAACGTTGAAGATAAGAATGTGAGCAAGGGCCATTATGGTTTTCATTGGGACTTAGAAGTTATTTTTTTGGTTAAAGTTCCATTTTGTTTTTCAGGTTTCCTTTGAACTTGGTAGTTTTCTCTTTTACAATTTATTTGAACTGCTGCGGGGTTCTTGAATTCATTAGCCAAATTCATATCCTTTGGACAACTGCTTATGTTTGCGATTGGGCCTAATTTGCAGATATTTAATCAATATTTACAGAATATTCAGACTTTAGCCATCTAATACTATTCGTTTTTTTTCAATTTATGCAATTCCATTAGATTTTAGTAATCTACCATTTCTAACACCTCACTTTCCTAGTCATTATACAAATTCACGTTCATGGTTTAAGCTTCTACCTCTACACACAACCCTTACCCGCCACAGCTGCCATCATCGGTCCGTGACATCGAAACCACACCAATATGCGAATAGCCAAGTTGAATCTCCTGCTTCATGCTGCTCAACTCAAAGCTGTGATGGAACAAAATTGAAGGATTACTAGTGCGGGTCCATCTAATCCCATGAAAATCTAATTTGTACAGGCCATGTGTGCATATGCAATGTTATCAAACACTAAGAAAATCCATGTCTGCATTACCTATTATTTTCACCATTCTAGATTCTGATAGAGGGTACTTTCACTATTTTAAATTATTCTAACAAAAAAATATTTTTTATTTACGGAAGGGTGTTTTAATATATTTTATAAAAAATCTTTGAAACATGTATCCAAATTTCAGTGTCAAATCTGATACATTAAAGTTGCACACATGATACTCATTCACTGATAAGTTGAATATTATTTTCTTTCCATCTAGATCAACAATTTCCCAGTATGCATTTTTTTGGCCTATCCTGCTGCTTTAGTTCTTGATTTGTGTTTGGCTGCAAGCAATTCACTTCTATCGCAGTTCTTGTGTTGATTTTGGTTAGTTTTGGTGTTTTAATCTAGGTGTTGAACTGAGCATGATTCCAATATTATGAATTCTGTTTAATGCACAATTGGCAATTCATTAGATTGTTCTTTTTTGAATTGAAAGCTTTACCATTTTGAGAACTTCATGACAGGGAAATAAAGTATATACTATCAAGATCCAATGGCTGTAAGAAAACCTGGTTTAATTGCTTTATTTGATGTTGATGGGACTCTTACAGCTCCAAGAAAGGTATAAAATTTTTTCCTCTGATCCTCTTGTTTTGTTCCATTAGATTGTACTGATCATTGTATTATTGTTGTCAAATAAAGCTATAGTTACCAGGTAAAAAGCCAAAATTGTTTTTGATTTTCCATATCTTACACTAGATGTGGAACTGAACATATTATTTTTATGTTTTCAACTCAAATTCCAGGCGGTCACTCCAAAGGTGTTAGAATTTATGCAGGAACTCAGGAAAGTATGCATTGCTTTAGCATTATTAGAAATTTATCCAACTATTGCTTTTCTTTTTTATTTTTCTGCTTTATGTTCTACCTACGTGATAATAGCTTTGTTCAAGTAAAGGTTGTTACTGTTGGAGTGGTGGGTGGATCTGACCTCTCTAAGATCTCAGAGCAGCTTGGCAAGACAGGTTCAATAAGTAGCTCTTAAATTTGTGCTTGTGGAAGAAAGTTATGGTGAGCTCTTAATTGTCATTTTGCTATGCAGTTAATAATGACTTTGATTTCGTATTTGCTGAGAATGGACTTGTGGCTCACAAAGAGGGGAAACTTATTGGATCCCAGGTATGCTTGCAATCAAACCTAAAAACTTAAGCTCAAAATTTAATCCGCTGTCTAACTTGTCCTTGAATTTCCTGCTATGAAATGAATTCCATGAATCTAATATCGCTCTAAATTGGTATGCTGTTAATGATGGAATGTATTATTTCTGTTTTTCAGAGCTTGAAGACATTTCTTGGAGAAGAAAAGCTCAAAGTAAATTACTTTTTTCCCGTTAAACATATTCAATTAAATGCCTATGAAAACAAGTGAGAAAAGTACAGATAGAATTTTGAAGGAATAATGTTTCTTGGAGGCCACTAAAGAGTCTGATAAGTAGCGTGCTATTATGTGCTCAACACTTGTGATTTTGAATGATTAAGTTTTAGCTAAATGACTAGATGAGTAGATGCACAGAATATGTATTGGATAGGAATGTTATTCTGATAGATCATGAATGATGGTGCAGGAATTTATAAATTTTACCCTTCATTATCTTGCTGACTTGGATATTCCAATAAAAAGGTGGGTGTACTGGAAGTCTGAGAGTCAATTTCTCACACATATGAAGCCAATAAAGAAAAAGAGATTGAATATAACTTCTTTAATAATTCACATAGGGGAACGTTCATAGAGTTCCGAAGTGGGATGATTAATGTATCACCAATTGGGCGGAATTGCAGTCAAGAAGAAAGGGATGAATTTGAAAAGTATGATAAGGTAAGAAAAGCCACTGCTTCAGATTTACTAATGTATTATATTGGAAATTATTGTTTTTATAATCTGGATTCTGTTTGATGTATATGCTAAGTACACAATTGATGCCAGATCCATAATGTACGCTCAAAAATGGTGTCTGTACTGCGTGAGAAGTTCGCTCAGTTTAACCTGACATTTTCAGTTGGCGGTCAGATAAGCATTGATGTGTGTGAACTGTGTACTTTGTGATGAACTTAAACTGCTTATATTAATGGCTTTTTGGAAGAGTTCAGTGATATTCATTGATTCTTGTGACAGGTTTTTCCTCAGGGATGGGACAAGACATACTGCTTGAGATACCTTGATGAGTTTAAAGAAATACACTTCTTTGGTGACAAAACTTACAAGGTTATACTCTTGTTTCTTTACTCATCTATTCGGTCATTTTCTCAATCTTTTGTTTTCCACCAGTCACTTGCTTATACCACTTCTTTCAATAACTTCTTTTTTCTTATGCATTCATCTTCTGTCGAATATCCATCCTTGCATTGGACCCCTGTGTTATGTGGATTATGTTGTTTCTTCAACGTGAACTATTTGTGCAGATAATTTGCACTACCATGGTAAATGATGATATTTCTGTTATTGATATGCTCTGATCTAGCTGGCTTTTTTAAGAAAAGAAATTGGATCAAGGGAAACTTTGTCATTTTAAATTTGAGGTGAAAGGCTTAGAAAGTAGCCAAAGAGGTGGTGCAAAGAAAGTTTATGTTTCAGTCTTGACGTGATAATATGATTTCTGATCCAAAGTTTAAGTTTTAATTCTGATTAAATTGACCCTCAAAAATCAGGTTTGGTCCACAACCTTTCGTGTCTTTTCTCATGCAGTACACACTGTTCTATCATTATATCAGTACAGATTTTGAGATGTTTCTCTGCTTGTGTGCTTTACTATTCATTGTTGAACCTTATATTTTCTAATTCTTTTGGTTTTTTGATCAGGGAGGAAATGATCATGAAATTTATGAATCTGAACTAACTGTGGGTCACACAGGTCAGCAAAAGATTTCATCATGTATTAACATCATTGAATGCTATGGAGAAATTGAATCATCTGATTTTGTTTTCAATTTGATTTAGTCCAAGATAAATAAACCAATGAAAGACAATTCAAAAGGCTAAAGTTTAATTTCATTAACATAAAAATGAAATACATTTGGATCTGACAACAAATTCTTTGGACTCACTCGCTTATTATAAGCGGACTATTTTAAACTTGCGGTTTACCTTGGGACAAACCACAACCTAAGGATTGGGGCTCTGTCACAATCTAAAGAACCCATGACTGTCAAAGAGGCTCATATAAACCTTTTAGCTATGCAGCCACTCAATTCCGACCATCTCCTCCCCCCAGTCACATGCACACTTATATGGATAGAAACACTACTTAATTAAATAGCTTGCCACTGGAAAATCAAAATAAAAATAAAAGTTTTAATTATTTGATGCCATATTTTCTTTCATTTGTCACCATTTATCACTGCATGGTAATTGTTAAATTATGATAGAGGGGCTATAATGCTTTCAGATTTCATGTAATTAATATACCTTATATATTTCTCCATGTGTGTTGCTTTCTTGTTGTATAGTGTATTAAATGATCTGAACTCTGCTGCTGTCCTTATTGTAGTTACCAGCCCTGAAGACACAATGGAGCAGTGCAGAGCTCTCTTCCTAGCAAATTCCTGAGCTTATGGCTATTCTTGTTTTGAATTATATTCCATTTGTATTTATGCATTTGAGAAAAAGTGCTGAGTAAAATTCCAAATGATATTTATTTGCAACTTAAAACGGGACAAAGAGAACTTGTAATTTTTTAAACCCTAATTCTTGTTAAGGGATGAAGAAATATGGAAGGCATTTTGCAATTTTGTCTATGTTGCCTCTTGCCTTTGGTTGTGCACTAAGGAAATTCATGTATCCAATTCATCTTCATTTCTGCATTTGATCCTAAAACAACTAATAACTGATGTGTAGTTTGTGTATGAGAATACGTGTCATTATAAATTAGTCTAAGCACATAAATAGTATTTATTTATGAATAATGGAATGCAAAACTAAACAATAACAAATAATTATTTGATCAATAAAATATTGATTATATTTTTCAATAATTTTTCTAGCTCCTTTCTACCTCTTGACCCAGGTTGAGATAAATCTTTATACAAATTTAGCGATTAGAATAATGCGAACATTTGTATAACTTTTTTGTCAATCACATAGGTATATTATTGCTTTATATGAAGGTTTGTGGAAAACAAAAAGCCATGTGAGATTATGTCTATCTTTTAGTAATTACAAATCAGTAATATGATATGATCCTAAAAAAAATAAAAATTGGTTTGTTCATTTATTTACTTTTTCTGTTCCAATTTTTAGAATGGGTATCTAAAAGTAATAAATATTTTTTTAAAAAAGTATTAAATCGATGATAATCATATATACTAAAAAATAATAATAACAAAACACATGAATACATAATACACTTTGTTGCACTCATCAAATATGTGTGTTCATTTGTAAATATAAAAAATGAATCCCATATTTTTATAAAATAAGATGCACTACATTTAAATGTTTCAAATTCATTTAATAATTTATCGAAATAAAAGGGTTTGAAGATTCTCATATATATATATATATATAGCTTTCTTGTACATAATTGGTTTTTACTTTTATATATTTTTTTAAAAAAAACCATACTTCTTCCCTTTAGAAAATCTAAAAAATATTATTATATATTTCCGTTAAAAAGAACCCCCTGCTATTTTAAACGCAACTTCACGTCGACTGGAGAGTTATAAAATGGTTCTGGGCAGGGCACAGCCACAGGGACTCTAACAAGCGGTCTTTCTAAATTGTGAAATGGAAAGCGAGGCGGAGGATCAAACCCCTAGGTTCTTCATTGCGGTTCATGTCGGCGCTGGGTATCACGCGCCGTCTAGCGAGAAACCCCTGAGGTCCGCCATGAAACGTGCTTGCCTCGCTGCTGCTTCTGTTCTTCGCAAGGTCCCACTCATTTCGTGTTTCCTTTTTTTTTTTTTTTTTTTCCAATTACATTGCAATTCCTCCTTTCTATGTGCAATTAGGTTTTTGATATTGTTTGTTGGCGTTGATTTAGGGTCCTGGTGGATGTGTAGATGCTGTTACAGCTGCCATTCGAGTTTTGGAGGTACATATTTTCTTTCTTATGAAAAAATTTTCACTTATGGGGTTTCATATATAAATATTTTAGCTCATTTTAGATTTAATTAGCTGCAAACTAGAGTTTGCTGATGGATACAATCGTATACTTCTTTAAATATCTGTTTAAAAAGATATTGGGCCCATCCATTGGTTTGATGTCGTGAGAGTTATATTTTATCTAGACTAAAGTTGATTGATGGGGCTTCCTCAAGGTTTTGAATGTTTTTACTCATGCACTATTAGTTCAGGGGACAGCCCTAAATCCATGCTTAATATTAGTACATTTATTCATCAAATGTGTCATTCTGCGCATATTCTCATATACATATGTCAGAAGGTTGAAATGTTGCCATTATTGCTTTATTACAGGATGATCCTTCAACTAATGCAGGCCGAGGCTCTAATTTGACAGAAGATGGCAGTGTGGAGTGTGATGCTAGCATTATGGACAGTGAATCTGGGGCATTCGGAGCTGTTGGAGCAGTGCCAGGTAATCAAGTCATTAATTCTTTATGTAAATTCTATTCAGAATCCTTGAGTTTATATTTCTTAGATTTCACTTTCATCTGTACTCTAAAACTTCATTGAGATTACTGAGTGTGTATTTCATTATTGTAGACCAGGTGTCCGAAATGCCATCCAGATTGCTGCCTTGTTGGCCAAGGAACAAATGAAGGGTTCTTCATTATTGGGTCGAATACCACCTATGTAAAAAGATTCTATCTTGCTTCTCTATAGCGTGTTGCATTTCTGCAGCCTTTTTCTTCTATCAATACTTAGTGAAGAGTTTTTTTTTTTCTCCTTCTAAATATTATTGAAGACAAATAATTCTTTGTCTTTCTAAAAGTTCAAGATTACCATGTAAGATTAGGACTATTATTCTAAGTTTAAATGGGCTTCCATTTCTTGGGACAAAATGCTAAATTTGTTTTAAGAATGTTGGACATGTCCTGACAATATATCATTTTCCTTAAAATTGATTATTCTTTCACAGCGAGACGTTATTCAAATGTTATTTTATTTCCTGATGATATAATTTCATAATTTGTCTGAGTTCCCTATGATATGATAATGTTAGTTCTTTGTTGGTAAAAATTTTCACCTTCAGCAACTTCATGTAGGAGAGCTATACTGGGGCTATAGTGGAAAATATTTATTTATTTATTTATTTTGCTCTTGAGAATGGGATGTTAGGGTTTCCGGAGTTAGGAATAATCTCAGCCTTAATTTAAGTAGTTAAAAATTTTAATTGGTAAAAGGACTCTCTGATGCGTGTCATTCAAAAAAAGAAATCCATGTTTTTTATTATTTTTTTTAACCATTTTTCCGATTCAAGTTGGACTTATACTGGACATCTGTGCCATTTGAAGATGTCCCATCATTAATAAAATCATATAGGATTTGGTAGAAGTTTAAAAACCTTTAACATACTCGAAAAGCTCCTTTATGATGAAAGTAAAGGATCTTGGTAGATGATGAAATCAATTGTGTTCTTGAATGAGGGGCATATGTAAACATATTCATGTTTCTTTGTCATCTTCTTCCTCTATGTTCTTTCTTGCTCTTCCTCATGGTTTTCTCATGGAGCATTTGATCTGTCCCCTAGGTTCTTGGTGGGTGAAGGTGCCCGTGTATGGGCAAAAACCAAAGGCTATGATTTACCAGCAACAAAAGCTGAGGCTGATAAGGTTAACTTCCTCATTTAAGAATCAATTTAACGTTTCGTTGATCTTTAACTTGTTGAATATTGTATGAGCTCTGGACTGATCAATCTTTAGCAAGATCATTCTACTAACAATATCTTGGGAAGAGTCCATTGAACTTGTGAATATATGGAATTTGGAAACAGTGGCTGGTGACTGAAAGGGCAAAAGTACAGTGGAAGAAGTACAAAGCAATGCTTGTGAATGCCGCTGCTGGCATTGATACTTCTGATGAGAGACTTGGTCATGATTCTCAAGAGACCACAAAAATATCAGGTAGATCATTGCTCCATTAAATAAATTAATCACTTCACATTTGGTATGTAGTTGTTTGCTCATCTGCCATATCTCGATTGTGAAAACCATCCATCCATCATTCCGCTCTGCCCATGATATTTTGAACTTCATGTTACTGTTGTCCAAATGTTTAGCAATCACATCAGTTTAGTCTTATGTTTGCCAAAACTGGCAATGTGTTCTGAGGCTATAATGCACCTTTTTTTTTTCTCGTCTCTTTCAACATGCACTTTGACAGGCTTTCCTAAATATTGTGCTTTAATAAATAATAGTTGCATTTATATTTCAGAATTAGAAGCTCAATCTGGTAACCCTTCAAAAGAGAATGCCAGCAGTCAATCATCCATGTCAAGTGCATTGGAAGAGGACAGTATCACGGATACTGTTGGAGTTATTTGTGTTGACACTGAAGGCCATATAGCTTCTGGCACATCCAGTGGTGGTATAGCATTGAAGGTAATATATTGTTGTAATGATCATCTCTTAGAAGTGCAGACAGTGTAAGAGTTGTCTCTGTTTTCATTAAAAAAAATGTAGCAGGTCAGTGGGCGTGTTGGGTTGGCAGCAATGTATGGTTCAGGTTGTTGGGCTTCCTCAAAAGGTCCTTTTGGGGCTCCGTTCATTGCTGGTTGCTGTGTTTCTGGTGCAGGAGAATGCCTAATGAAAGAATTTGCAGCTCGAGAGTGCTGTGTTTCATTATCAATGTATGATTGTTTTTCTGGATGTTTTTCCTGACCCACCACCATTCCCCCAAAAAGGGGTTAAAATATGTCTTGTTGATTGCCTGTGAGCTTTGTATATGATTCTAGTATGAACTGGTTTACTATGTTAATCTAATTAGTGGTTGTGAGGGTTAAATCCATTTTGACTTGGTCCTTAATTGAGGCTAAGGAAAAATTATTCTTTGTTTCTTGGCTATAAAAACATTATATTCTGATTACTTGCCAATTAAAAGGCATGGACAATGGCCTAGATTTTGTGTGTGCATGTATGATTTGATTACTATGAATGTCCAGTATTTGGACTGACTGGCAACTTTATTGCTTAGTTCTCAGGCTGGTCCTGCCTCTGCTAGCATGAAAGTTCTACGGTCTGTAATGTTGGACAGCAGTCAAAACAATAGTGATAGAAGTGCTGGAGTTTTACTTGTTCAAGTTGATTCACCTGTGTTGGTTAGGTCTTAACTGAAATCTTGGTTCTGAAGTCATTCAAAATCATTATTTTTTTTTTTCTCATTCTTCATTGTTCTTTTAGGCTCCAGGAAATTCACCAAAGCTGAAGACCATAGAGATTGCAGCTGCATACACTTCCTTGTCATTTGGGATAGGTTATTTTGGGAACTCCATGGTACGACCTAAGGTATCAAAATCTGTTTCGAGTCTTGACTTTTATTTATTCACTTATTCATTCATTCATCCATTCATTATTTGTTTTGATTGATTATATGTTGCAATGGTTAACACCTGCAGAGAAAAAGCAATAAAATTTTTTAGTGTTTAACCACAAGCAAAGCAAACATACTGTGCGCCTTGCTTGGACATAGTCCGATTGTTTTGCAATTGCATACTTTTGGGGTTGAAATATCATGCCAAGCTTACCTTAAACCGTTGTCCATATATTTTGGAGCAATATGAAAGTTTTATAAAGTGATGCTTGTATTTTGACCCCATGTTTCCTTCCTGTAATTTTGAAAGTCTGAACCATGTCTTATATTTGCTAATTTGCAATATTCTAGTGACATTCTTATGTACACTCCACCAGTAGTATTTGAAGTTCTAAGCTACTAACTGTTCATTAGACTTTGCATCAATGGATACTATTGCCAACCTCTTTCAATTACTTGCATAGAAGTAAATTTGTAAGTTCAATCTTTTTTGTCACTATCTTTCAGGTATCTGTTCTTCGTAGAACAAAACAGCAAAGCAAAAGTGGAATAGACCATTTTGAAGCACGAATTGATCTTTCTGCCAAAATTCATCGCAAGTAGAATTTTGCTTCATGATTCTAGATTTGCAGCCATTGTGAAGGCTTAAGAAAT
>CATIWR010359183.1:0-47411 GCA_949677035.1 Omphalea diandra
TTCTATATATATATATATATATATATATATATATATATATATATATATATATATATATATATATATATATATATGTATTAGAATCAATATAAGGTAAAAAGTTATTTGTACTGGATGTGTGTCATTCTCTTATATATCCAACTAAAAATATAGTGTACTTAAAATAATTATCTATCAGCGTTGAAGGAATTTAGTGCTGCATAATTTTTTATTTTAAGTGAAAAGACACTTATACTCTTATTCAATATATGTATTTTTATTATATTTGTTGAGCGTATACACTGAGTATAGCAAGTATTTTCTTCAATATAAAATTACTCATAAAGAGAAAATAAATTATTTAAATAGTACTTCTTATGTTATTTAATAATTTTATATTATAATATCCTGTCCAGAGATCTTATTATTAAATTCAAATTCAAGGGTGGAAAGTAAAATTAATTCTAAAAAATTATATGTAGTCTTTCATTTCATCCTTTTGTTCTGTATAAGAATCTAATAATGCAAGTTAGCCACTAATAAGAGATATGGAAAAAAAAACAACAAAATAATAGGAAAAAAAACTAGTTTATATATGTAATTTAATGTTTACATTCTTGAATGTATGACAATTTTATATTTAATGGAAATTGAAATACTGTTTCATGCAAAAAAAAAAAACTTCACTTTAGATAAAAAAAACAAAATGCAACGTGCATGTTCATGAAGTTTAACAGCTTTTGTAATTTTTCATCAACTTTTAATTTTAATAATTTTTAATTTAAATCAACAATAAAATTTTAAAACTGAAAAAAGAAAGTATAGGAAATTATAAAAATAAATTATTTATAATAAAATTTCAAATGTTCAATGCTCTTATAATATGATGATTAGTGATTTTCATTGGCTCTTTTTATTAAGAGAATTCTATAGTGCTCAAAGTTGAGTGTTTGAAAAAGATAAAGAAAGTTATTTAGAAACTGTAATAAGCATATGTTCTCAATAAAAAAGTTTTCATTAAAAATTATTATTCATTAAAATCATTAATAGAAGACACTTTGTTTATTGGGATTTCCCTACTACTATCCCAAAATGAATCCTAATCTCAATCCAATTAAATCTAGAAAAATCATTAAAAACCCCAATCCAATAATACTAATTCCATAACACAAATAATAATAATAATAATAATTTTCAAATAAAAATAAAATAGTATATAATGGATTAACTTGGCAAATTCTAGACCACCCACTCCCCAAACTTCCCACACCTTCCCCCTATCAAAATTTAAAGCCAAATATGCATAGCATGTACAAATCTGACCCACTCTTATCCCTCACATGATAAATCCAAAGCTTTTCTTTCTTCAGACTTAGACATTAATTTGAATTTGAAAATAAATGCCCACACACACTCACTAACTGACACTTGCTATCAAAAATACATAACCCCTTTCTCATCCTACTAACTATTAGTACTTTTATTTTATTAAATAGAAAACAGAGAAGAATCTAAAACGCTGTATTAGCGAATGCTGCCTCATCATCTTCCCCTTCCAGTACTCGAACTATTTTAAACTGTTATTTATACAAAAAACGATCTGGGTATATAGTAATTTAAGTGGCTGACCCACGAGAAGGCAGGGGAAGGGACGATCAATCATGCCATCAGGTGCAAAGAAAAGAAAAGCAGCTAAGAAAAAGAAGGAACAGCAAGCCGACCACAATAATCCCTCTTCGATCGATAATAGTTATCCTCAAGGTAGTATCTTTTTCAACTTTTTTGGTAGGCCAATCTGTCACTCAATTATTCATTCTTTTGCCTTTTTTTTTTTTTTTGTGGGTTATGTGAATCTGGGGCGGTGATAAATTGTGCTTGTGAGTTATGCTCTGCTTGCATCTGATTGGGATTTTTGTTGTTGAATTAGATTGGTTGTTTTTTCTTGGTTTTCTTATGGGTAGATGCTGATGACTCTTTCCTTTATTGGAGTTTTATTAGGATTTAATTGTTGTTGATGTTGTTGTTTTTATCTGTTATGATTGATGATTTTTTTTTTTTTTACGGATTGGTGTTTTTGTCAAATTTGATGCATGGGTGCTTTGCTGTTCCTTTTATACCTTGGTTTTGATTGGGATTCTTGGGTTGCGTACGTGTTTTTGGGAATTTGATTTAAAAGCATTTGTTTCTGTTCCTTGTTTTGCTTGATTTGATTAGAAATATTAACTTTTTTTTATTTTTTGTACATAGGTTTTTGCTAGTCATTAGTTACCCCTCTTCCCCCCCTTGTCTCGCTTCATTATTTCACTCAACTGTGTGTTTAATCCTTGTTTAGGTTCTAGTGATTAATTTGGGTGGCTTTCCACGACTTTTTCTTGGAATGCTTTTTTCTTATTACCTTCTACTGCTGCTGATTATAAGTATTCCATGATTCCTGTTTCTAGACTTTATTTGAACTCTTTCCTTTCACAGTTTTTTAATTGTGATTTTTGTTTTGCATCAATTGGTGTTAGGAAATGATGATCCAAAAAGCCAGGATGAGAGGGAGAGTGATGGTGGTGAGGTTGGTTCCCCTGCATCACAGGACCACCGTAACCAGCAGGATTCATTTAATGAGGAGAATGAAGAATTTGAGAAGAAAGAGATACCATCATTTGTCTCTAAGTCCAAGCCTGTTGAAGGCGCCACTGGGGATGCAGAAAGAAGCCAACAAGTTGGAGTAGAGGATTACACTGTTGTTAAAATTGAGAGAGAACTAAACATTGAGCAGGATATAGAGAGCAAAGGTGTTGGTGTGGATCAGGTTGAGTCTGCAAAAGGGTCACATGATGGTGATGATAAGAGCTCGAGCAGTAGTGATTCTGATGAAGAGTCTCATGTTTTTCTTGAGAAGTGCAAGGAGGAATCCCACAATTCAGCTTCAGATGCAACGTCATGTGATAATGTGGAAAAGGTAATTCCTGAGGAGAAACCACCTAAGGAAGCTAATGGTAATTCAGTTGTGGAAACTATCTCTACTATTGATTTGGTTACACCTGTGGTGCTGATGTCTGAGGTGGCAAAACATGTGAAAGAAGGTGCTGAAGTTGAGAATTTAGAGGTTCTGGATGTCGTTGAATTGGTAAAGGAAAATGAGGATAAATTGCTTCTTAAATTCAGTGATGATAAAGCTGATTTGGTAAAAGAGAAAAATGAAGATGTCATTCCCATATTCCATGAGAATGTTGGGGCCTCAACAAATGTTGTCAGTTCTATTGTAAATGGAAATGAGAATAGGATAATGACAGCATTGAGTGCTCATATCGCTGAAACTAGTATTCATGAAGAAAATATCAAAGGTTCTGAGGTTTCAGATGTTGCTGTAATTGGAAATGAGGGTAAGATGTTGACATCATCAGGTGCTTATCCTCCTGAAGCTAGTAATTGTGCTGATAAAGCCAAAGATTCTGAGACTTCTGAGCACATTGAAAGCCAAGTATAATCCTTAGTCTCTTTCTGAATATGAATTTGATTTATCATTGATATATTTTTTGTTGGCAACAAAAAGTGAATGCTTTTCTGAATTGGTATGCAGCCTCTTGTATCTGCTGCTGCACGAGGAGTTCAGAGAACCTCCTGGATGAATTGTTGTGGTTTGTTTGAGGTTTTCACAGGCTCGAAATAATTTCAGGTTAGGATTATTATATTAATGCATGTGCATCAAAGTGTGGCATTCTGTTTTTGTGTGGCTTGGTCTATATTCAGATAATTTATAAGGATGCGATTACTCTAGGTCCTTGGATTGGTTAACATTCGCATTATGATGCTTGCTTACTTGGTCGTGAATTTTGCAGATACTCTCAATTTTTTGACGTTATTGTTAATGATGAAGGGTTTTTACTTCTTGGATCTCACCTTCTTTGATGGTATTCAATTGCATAGTAATGTTGATGTGACAAAGCTTCTCTTAACTTTCTTGATTGTTGAGATATTGCGAAACATGATACCAAAATTTTGTGTTTTGAGATTGTGACTATCATCTATCCTCCCAAGGTGTTTCCTTCAACTAATGCTTTGTTTTTCCCCTCAGTTTCCAGCCTTGAAAAAAAAAAAAAAAAATTTAGGCCATTTGTGGCCTTGTATTCTGATATGCCTCTTTTCCCAATTGATATTATTTTCTTGCTTTTCTACTTTTTGAGCCATTGAATAAGTAAACTAGTTTTTCAATCCTACATATGTCAATTGAGTTTCCTTATCTGAGCTATTTCGTTCTCTTTGCTTATGTATGCGCTTGCCACAGACAATTTGGTTTGTTGTCTTCCCAGGGGATTGCATGAGTAATCTATTGCTTAAGAATTTTGGTTTGCATAAAGCTTTGGCAAGCAGCGAACTAGGCTCTGATTTCGAAGCTTTTTGCACTCTCTTCTCATGTTGTGTAATTTCATACTATGCTCTTTTTTAATAATTAGCTAATTTATTCTTTGTGTTTGCTCCAACTGATTTATGTGATAACAATTATGGCTATCATATTTCCTATGGCTAAAGGGAATCAACTAACTTGTATTATGTGTAATCAATTTCTTTTGATGCAGAAGCAGAACTTGATGGTACTCCAGTGGACTAAGAAGGCTGCAGAACTTGAGAGGGATTTGACTTTTAGAAGTTTGTAATAGCTCAGACTAGAATCTCATCCAAAAATTTTCCCAAATGATAAATGAGCAAGAACCCTAGATACACAGAGAATTATATACACTGCAAATAGTAATAGTGTCATTCTGCTAGGCAGTTTAGTTTACCATGTTTTCACTACATGTTCTTTTTGTTGATTTTGTGTGTGAATAGACAGGGTGTCGTATCTATTTCGTTTTGCTTTAGTTCAGATGGATTGTTGACCTTAAAGCTAGTTTGAGTATCAGATCAGTGTTTTCTTATTATTCTATGATTTTGTGGCATCAACTGAGGTTCTTGATTGATTGATGATTACAATTTTTACATGTTTATAACATCAATGATGCACTATATTGAGGGAGGGATTGTGAATGTTTCTATGTTTGCCTTTTGTATTTTAGATCTTCATAATAAGAGGTGGACAATATAAAGCATAAATCCACCGTTTATAGCCTAAACAAATGGATGCTTTCACATGTTGTATATCACCAGGGTGCACAGAAGGAATGGGGCCTTGAGATGATACTTGTTTTTTTTAATGTGTTCGTGTTAGGGTGATGGTTTAGTTTGTTACTTGAACAAATAATTCATTTCAAGAACATTTGATTGTAAACTAAGGCAATCATCACTTACTAACCCAAGAACAGTTGACAATCGTTTCTTATTAGCCCAATAACAGTTTATTATAAACACGGGAGAACGAAGTTGATGACTTATATCTCCGAGTAGATGCATTGGTTAAATGTGTTGCTTTGAGAAGTTCTTTTCTTTAAGGTGTTATGAGAAGATAGAAGGCATGATGGCATAAGCATGCTTAGATTTTGTTTTTCTCAACTATCTCTGAATCAATGCGAAATTCTCTTTTATCCAAGTCCATTTGGAATTTTACCGGTGCTCTCGAGGATTTGACCTGCAAAACATGATATCAATGACTAGTTAAGATGTGCTAAATATGTATATTTGTGTAACAAATTAATGGAGCATATGTATATGTCAGAGACTAATTCATTATTGAGACATGATATAAAAGATTAATTGCAAACCAACATTCAGTGAAACTTCATTTTTGCAATTCTTGCCCATAAGATGCACTCGCTGCAGCATCAGTGCACCAAAAACAACGGTTTTTTTTTTTCTCTTAAATCCTTCATCTGCATATTCTTCATTTTCAAATTAAATGCAATTCTCATTTATATATCTGCATATTTTTCATTGTCAAATTAAATGCAATTCTCATTTATATAGTTCATTTAAGAATTAATTTTTTTAAAATTAAAGATATATTCCATATGAATTTCTAATTTTAAAATATTCTTCATTATTGATTTGAAAACAATTGTCATTTAAGAACTAAAATTTTCAAAATTCAAGATGTATTCCATGTTCCTAGTAGGAGATAATTTTGTTAGGTACTAAAGATCAAAAACAACTTTCGTTTTGACATTCAACTAATTAATGTGAGAAGGATAATTTTATAAGCTGCTAAAAAGATCACTATCAACATTAGTTAAGAGAGATTAGGTTATGAAGAGAGTGTTGAAAAAAAACAATGCGATTGCAATCTCTCCTTTTATGCAACCTGAAAGTGAATTTTACAAATGTGTTTCAATCAAGAAAACTGTGATGTTAATGTTGATGGGCTGTAATTATAATTAGAATAATTAATTTTCTCCAATGTCGCAATATAATATAGTGCAAAGGTTGTCATATTATGAACCTCTATTCATATTATAATATAGGTTAGGGGTCCATCACATGTGTAAAAAAGAAAAAAAATGGAAATTCTTTTTTTAGGTGAATAAAGGCGCAATTACTTTTTTAGAAAATTATACAAGTTTTTTTTGTATAATCTATAAATTCATTTTTTGTAAATTGTAGATTCATTTTTTATAAATGTAGGTTCATTTTTTATAAATTATAGGTTCATTTTGGTATAAACTATATATTTATTATCAATAAATTGTAAGTTAATTTTTTGTAAATTGTAGATTCATTTTTTATAAATTGTACACTAATTTGGTGTAAACTGTGAATTTATTATCAGTAAGCTGTAAGTTCATTTTAGTAGGTTCATTTTGGTAAACTGTATCTTTTTGGTAAACTGTGGGTCCATTTTGATATAAACTGTAGATTCTTTATTATTAAACTATAAATTCATTTTTTTTTGTAAACTGAAGATTTATTTTTTGTAAACTGTAAGTTTATTTTGTATAAATTCTAGATTCATTCTCAATAAATTATAGTCTTATTTTTTATAAACTGTAGGTTTATTTTTTGTAAATTATAAGTTCATTTTTGTAAATTATAAATTCATTTTTTATAGTTAAATATTTTGATATTTTCAATTTCTTGTGTCATATTAAAATTGATAAATCTACAATTTATATCAACTTTTTTTTACGAAAAAATAAGTTTATTTTTTCTAAACATATGAAATAATAATAATAATATCAATGCAATTAAAAATAAAAAATAGATATATCAAAATATAAATATGTATATTTAAAATAAAAAAAGAAAGTTTGTAAAAAAAAACTAAACAAAGTAGTAATATTTAAAGTAAAAAAAAAAGTTTATTTTAAAAAATAGTAATTACGAAAGAGATTTTCATATTTATTGTTGTCACACATTTTTTTAGACCCTAAAACCATAAAATATTGTGAATAAGAGTTCATTATATAATTTGTCATAAATAGATTCAAAGTCTAAATGAATAAAAATAAATAAATAAATATGGGCTAATTGCAATAAGAAGAATAGTTAAGATTATTTTAAGAACATTTGTTATATGTAATAAATGGCTAAAATACAAAATTTATGATATCAATGGATTACAGTAAATAGTCTCGTAACACTAAATTTATGACATTAATGGATTGCAATTAATAGTTTGTGAAAATCTTTACATAAAATTTTCATTTTTTTTATTTTTATTGTATCACTAAGTTTATCTCCATATTGTTGAACTATTATAATAACAATTTCATTTAGTATGTGACTTAAATTGATAAAATTTATCAAAAAATATTTATATCAAATAAATAGTTAGTGTTATAATTAGTTTAAATTCATAAATAAAAAATAACTATAACTAGTTGAATTTTGATGAGTTAAATAAAAAATTGATATAAATAAAAAAAATTAATAACAAATAAAAATAGAGAGAAAGATTAATAAAAATTAAGCAATTATGTATTTTTTAAGGTTATATAGAAAAATTAAGTGCTTGCATAAAAAAATTAACTAAATTGATTATATATTTTTCAAAATTGTATGAAAAAATTAAATAAAATATTATCTATATATTTTTTAAAAATTACATTGAAAAATAAGAGTCTTTTCAAATAGTATCTATTTGAATAACATTTATTATGTTAACTAAAGAAAATTTAAACGGAAAACATTAAAGGAGAAATTGTCACGTGTACAAATGCTGACATCAACTATTTCTACTTTAATAATTTTTAATAGATTTTTAGCATAAAAGTGTGATTAGTCATGTAAATATTAATATAAATATTTTTTTTGCAAATAGTTATTAAAATAATTGAAAGAAATGTATTTATTTTATTTAATGGGTCATAAACCCTTGTCTAGCACTCTATACTCAAATTGAAAACCAGCTTTAACATGAATTACGTAATACATATTGGTACAATAAAAGCATGAAATCTTAGTCTGATCTTTCACTTTTTGGGTTTTCGCAAGAAATAGCTAGTAGACTAGATTATGGTTCCAAATTATTTCATGTTGTATAAATATTCTTTTTCACAAATAATTATTAAAAGAGAGAGATTGTATGTGGTTACAATTGGTGAGAGTAGTTGCACCCTTTGTGGGAAATTACACAAAAAGAGGCGGAAAGTTAAGGATGAAGTTTTATGCCAAAAAAACACAAAAGACTCAACTTTTTGCAATAACAAAGTATTCTAGACTGTATTTTCTAATTATTTTTCACCCGTGATTGGGGTTAACAAAAATCAGACCGAATCAAAGAAATAATTCATTCGCCTTTGGTTCAGTTTGAACAACTCATCCAACATTATTTGATCGGTTCAATTTGATTTTTTAGTAAAAATCAATTCAATTTAATTTTAGTTTTAAGAAATTTAGCTTTCGGTTTGAATTCTATATTTTATATAAAAAGCCAAAAAATTAAATTATTACTCTTTGTCTTAAAAAAATTATTCATTATTCCTTTTTAAGATGTTCCAGATACAAGTCCACTCTCATTAATTATAATCAAAATTTACTAATTTATCCTCATTAATCATTAAATTAGTAAAGTATATTTATTTTCTCATTAAATATAATTAAGGGCACAAAAGCATTAATTGTAATTTTTTATACAATGTAAAACATTATAATAGGTGACAATTTTTTTGAAATAAAGAAAGTAATAAATTAAATCAATTTGAATTGTATTAATTTAAAATATATATAATTTAATTAAATCGAACAGAACTGAACTTTTATAGATTCAAATCGTTCTTATTTATAAACATACAAAATTTAGTTTATTTAATTTTCTCAAAAATTTCAGTTCAACTCAGTTTTAAGAATATAAAACCCAATTATTTGATTTTGATAAAAAAAATCGAACCAAATAAATCCAACAACTGAATGCTCATCCCTACTGTTAAGTGTTATTCTGACTCAATGCTCATCCCTACTGTTAAGTGTTATTCCGACTGATGAGGCTGATAATCTAAAACCACTTTCACAATTTGCAAGTTATGGTTACACAATGAAATCGTAATTCTCTGAACTCAAATTCAAAACCACTCATTATTTCTAAGGAGTTAAGGATGAGATTGGTGGAAGATGGTAGAGTAAGAAGTAACACAAACCTTCAAGATTGGAAGCAGCAGCTGTTTTCTTGAAGTAGTATGTACATTATAGAACCAATAAACTGATATTCACATGGCAATAAATCATGACCAATTTACCTTTTATTAAATTAGAAATACAAATCCAATCAAACCACACCAGTCACATATATACTTCACATCATAATACCAACAGAAAAATTAGATGAAAAATTCGTGACATATGCAACAATATCATGTCTTTCAAGATCTCCTGATTGTTGAAGCACCATGAATGGCAACTAAGTACAGAAGCTGTGTTGCTGAAAGAATGATCAGAAATGCTTCCATTGTTCTCTGCAGAAGGGCATAATAATGTTTATTCTTGTTATCATATATGTAGCGCAAAACCAAAATAACATTATGTTTCGTTCTTGTTGCTTACCAGACGTGCATTCCTGATGTGAAGCTCAATTTCTTTGCAGCCAAATCTGGACGTAAAATGTTACTTGTTAGCATAAAAGATAAATTTTTTTGAGGTTTCCTTCTTCAAGAATTGCTTGCTTACCCCATAGCAAGAAGAGTTAGAGTCCAAGCAATGGTAGCAACTGAGGCTGCGGCTGGCAAGCTATCAGAATTCCAAGAACGGACGTGATTAATACCAGCTAATGCAGATGCAGCACCAACAACTCCAGCAATCAAAGCAAATGTGACAAAAAATCCCGTGGCAGCATTTCCCATTGGGAAGTAAATAGGTGAGAAATGCGCGGGAAGGTCGAACCCAGGTCCTGCAAATTTTTCACATAGACTCCCTCGTTAATTTATCAATCAGAAAGAGAAAACACTAATGAGTCTTTCATATGGTGATCTTGGAGTTGTCTCTAGTGCTTAAAGATTTCAAAATCCAGCCAAATTAACCAAATAAATGAAAAATGAAAAAACATTTTCAAGTAATAAGAAAGTGCTAAATTTACCTATGATGAAACCATGATCAATAGCTCTGTTCATAGCCCAGCCACCAATGCCCAAGATTATAGCATACATACAGAAATTCAAAACCAAAAGCAAAGAGGCAACAGACTTCATCTGGGTATTGGCAATTTATGATGAAAAAAGCTGAAACGATTAGGAGATTTTTTCAGGACACCAAAAGTGTAATGAACTAAATGCAGGAAAGGCTAACTCTTGAGGTACATGTGTTTTGTGCTAGAGGAATGGGTCTCATAAATGAAGGGTTTTAGGTTCTTTGCTTGCCAGGGCTGCTGGTTCCAAAGAGTTTTGTAGGGTTGTAAAGACATACTTCATTCTCAAGGCAAGCCTCCAGAACCCACCAAAAGGATTCTTACTTGGTTCGCATTTTTATCTATTTTTTACCTTTTTCTCTTTTCTAACGAGTACATTTACGTTCCTTAGGCTGCAGCTTTGTTTAATTTCAGTTGTTTTTTTGGCTACTCATAGAAAAAGTTATATTCTTTGCCCATTGGAGAGGCGTTGAGACGTCAACCTGTAGATCCCATCTTCAAAGGCAAATCAAGGGTTTCTTAGACCGGTGCGTTTTGACGAGGCTTCCAGCCTTCCACGAACAGAACTATGTCACTATTTCGGGCCATTTCTCGAAAATATCCACAAAAAATTTCCTTATTTTCAATTTGGCCCGTATCTATTACGGGTTTCACCTGTTGTACTAAAACAGCCACTCCATCTTACAGAACTCTACTCTCCAATCTCCTAAAGAACCAAAGATTAGACCAAGCCCGCCTCCTGTTCGATGAAATCCCATCTCCTAATGCGCATCTGCACACTGTAATGATCACTGCTTATGCAAGAAACAGTAGGTTAACTGATGCACTCGTGTTGTTCGAAAGAATGACTGTGAGGGATACAATTTGCTGGAATTCTATGATTAAAGGGTGTTTAGACTGCGGAGATTTGGGTCTGGCTATGAAGTTGTTCAATGAAATGCCTGAAAGGAATGTGGTTTCCTGGACCACGATGGTAAATGGGTGTATGAAGTTTGGGAGAATTGAGGTGGCCGAAAGGTTGTTCTCGGATATGCCAGTGAGGGATGTTGCAGTGTGGAATGCGATGATTTATGGGTATTTTGAGAATGGGAGAGTTGAGGAAGGTACGAAATTGTTTGAAAAAATGCCTTTTAGGGATGTGATCTCTTGGACTTCGATGATTGGTGGGCTTGATCAAAATGGGAAGAGTGAAGAGGCCTTGTTGCTTTTTAGGAAGATGATGATGGGTTCGGGTGTTGAGCCTAATTCAAGCACATTTGCTTGTGCGTTAACTGCCTGTGCAAATGCAGTGAACTTTCATTTGGGTGTTCAAGTTCACGGTCATGTTGTTAAGTTAGGACACTGTGATGATGAATTTATATCAGCCTCATTGATAACGTTTTATTCAAATCGCACGTATGTCAAGAATGCTTTCCAGGTGTTTAATGAGACACTGCCTAAAAATCTGGTTATATGGACTGCACTTTTAACAGGATATGAATTGAATTGTAAGTATGACAATGCATTGGAAGTCTTTAGTGACATGATAAAGGTTGGTGTTCTTCCCAATCAATCAACATTTACCAGTGCTTTTAATTCATGTCGTGGACTAGAGGCCCTTGATAAGGGTAAAGTGATCCACACGGTGGTGACTAAACTAGGTTTAGAAAGTGATGTCTTTGTTGGCAATTCTCTCATAGTTATGTATAATGAATGTGGGAGTATAAATGATGCCGTGGCTGTATTTAAAAATATTAATGAGAAGAATGCTGTCTCATGGAACTCGATTATTGTTGGAAGCTCACAGCATGGACATGGCATGTGGGCCCTGATTTTCTTTAACCAAATGGTTCGTGCATGTGTAGACTCTGATGAGGTCACATTCACTGGACTGCTTTCTGCCTGTAGCCATTCAGGGTTTTTGCAGAAGGGAAGGTGTTTTTTTGAGTATATTAGTCGATACAGACCCAAGGCATTGAAGCTTCAGCACTATGCTTGTATGGTGGATATCTTAGGAAGATGTGGGAAGCTGAGAGAAGCAGAGGATTTGATAAAAAATATGCCTATGAAAGCAAATTCTAAGATATGGCTAGCCCTTCTTAGTGCTTGTAGAAAGCATTCTAATTTAGAGATTGCTGAAAGAGCTGCAAGAAGTATTTTTGATCTAGAACCACATTGTAGTGCTGCCTATATTTTATTGTCTAATTTATATGCTTCAGCTGGTAGATGGACTAATGTTTATAGAATAAGGGCAAAGATGAAGCGTGAAGGAGTTGTGAAACAACCAGGTTCCAGTTGGGTAGTTTTAAAAGGAAAGAGACATGAATTTCTTTGTGGAGACAGGTCTCACCCTCTTAGCAATAAAATATATGAAAAGCTGGACTGGTTAGGAGGAAAACTAAAGGAATTTGGTTATATTCCTGATCAAAGCTTCACTCTGCATGATGTTGAGGATGAGCAAAAGGAAGAGATGCTGTCTTATCATAGTGAAAGGCTGGCTATTGGATTTGCTTTGGTTAGTACCGTGGAAGGAAGTGCAATAACAGTGATGAAGAATCTGAGAGTATGTGGAGATTGCCACTCTGTCATTAAGCTTATGTCAAGCATTGTAGAGCGTGAGATTATTGTGAGAGATTCTAGTCGTTTTCACCATTTCAGGAATGGCATTTGTTCGTGTGGGGATTATTGGTAGCACAATTTTGCATTTTTTTTTATGTCAAATCTTATAGGTCTTTATGATAACTTCTTACTAGCTACAAGCACATGAAGACATCTTGTGAAAACAGAATTTTTGTTTGAATGCAAGTTGTATATAATCTTAGTCTATGATTAATTATCGATTGAGGATATGCTGGGAATTCCTGACGGGGTAAGTTCAGATATCAGCAAGGCTATATCTAATAAATATTAGAGATGAATGTAACCAAATAAATCCAAGCATGTATTTATCATTTTTTCTTTTCCTTTCCTTTCCATCGTTTTCTTCCACCTTTAAGAAAAAACTCAACGATTATTATCACTGACCGCCACCACCGCGTTTCTGCACTTTTTCCTGATCTTATTTCTTCACTTCATTATTTTATGCTTCATATGGTATGCTAAGCCACTAAAAATGAAATCTTTGAAGAAAATCTGTAAATTAGTAAAGGGGTAAGAAAACATAAAATTCCAAAAAATGGAGAAACATGAGCAAGTCTGAAACCTATTTTCAAGTTCAGTACAGAGTTTATTCTATTAATTAGTCTCTAGAAAACAAGAAAGAAAGAAATAAATTTTGGCATCTCCAAATTACTAGAAAATCCAGTCTTGATCTGAGTATCAAATTCGATGCTGCTATAGTTGAAGAATTGGTAGACATACATTTAAACACCGATAGCTATTCCATCCAAAACGTAAGGATTAGAAATAGCATCACATCATTCACGTTATTACATTATAATGTTGTAATTAATAATTCATCATTGAATTAGATAAAAATTATTATGTATTATTGAATTAAATATATCATTAATTAGATAAAAGTTATTATTCATCATTAGATTAAAACACATTATTAAACGACATTATAACATCTGTCGCTATAAAATTCACTCATATTTCTACCAAATGAATAGAATCAACTGACAAAAAAGTTTCATTTAAAAACAAACTCAACAAAATATAGAAGATAACAATTTATCAATGACAGATTTTCTTATTAATTTCTACCAAATGATTTTGCATTCTTTGTCGGAAAAGGAAAATGACACCATCATTGCTTTGTTTGAGATTGATAAAAAATTCTGGCGGTCTTTTTATTTCTAAAGCGAGAGGTGACTCTTCTGGCTTCACATCTTTCACCAAAGAGACTTGCGTATCTTCCTCCGTCAGATCTTATTTGTCCTTAATGTTTCTGGCATATTGTCACCTAATTTTGAAGATACTTCATCAAAATAAACAAGATAAACAATTTATCAATGATGATAAGATTGTATAGTGCTACTTTCATGAATTACATTACCTGACAAATACCTTGTTCGGCTTTGCGTTCTTTCAAGGGACTTCTCCAGACTCAATTAATGGAGCTCGTCGAACTGTATTGCAAAAATGGTCTCTTGATTTTCAGTGCCGAAGTCCTTCAATGTGACTTTAAGTTGGTTATAGTCTCTTTGTTTGTGGGGCTAAGGTTCATGCAGTACAAGTCTAGCTATAAAGCTAGAATCGAGTTAAATTGACTTTAAATTGAGATCACAGGATCTAAATTTGTTTAAATTTAATTTGAGCTGTTTTGATCTTTCAAAAATTAACTTAAGATATCTGGCTCCTTGGCCCTCATCCAATTCTTAAAGATCACCAAGGTCTGGAACTGGCTGAATCGAGATTAGGGCAAAAACCTAACTATCAGAATACCAGTGAAGAGAACTAGAAGATACAGCAGCGCTCAAGACTACAGAAAGACCAATAAATGAATTGAAAGGTGCATAAAACAACCGACACTTCAAATTTAACGAAATTGTAAATAATTGATTTTAGACAAAAAGGCTATTACCTAATCCAATTGATTAATGATGCTACACAAAAGATGCTTACGAAATTGGAAGCAAATGAATTTTAGATGTAAAAGCAATTATCCACTCAATTTGATTAATGATGCTATAGTAACGACGCAGAACAATATGAACGTGGGAGACTGATTACATCATATAGTGCATAATACACGAGATCAATCTATTAAAAATTGAACAGAAGGGAAGAAATTCTGAAGTATCTCGTCAATTCCACAAGTAACAACAAAAGTATTCGACATGAATGAGAAGAAGATTCGACATACAAAGATATTAATCACCATTAACCTCATTGCAAGCAATAAAACTATAAGCAAACTAGATTGTTCTTGCTCCTAAGTCAACTCAAAAATTCTAGGTTCAGCTCATTCATCCTCCTGGCTACGCAACCTAGCAAGCTTGTTTGTAACAACAACATCAAGCTGGGCAGCTCGCTCCACAATCTCCTTTCTCTTCCTTGTTGACACATCATGTGCAATCTCAGCACAGTAAGTCCTGAACATCATAAGGAAGAAGATATATATATATATTAAGCATACAGGAAATGCAAATTGTATCTTTCAACAACATAATCTCAAGAATTTAGAGTTCACCTGTTATGCATCATCAACAGTTCAAGTTCCTTGACATTGTGCACAACAAATTTCTTGAAGCCATTTGGGAGATAATGGCGAGTCTTTTTGTCTGAGCCGTAGCCAATATTGGGCATCAAAGTACATCCCTTGAACTTTCTTCGCACTCTAGAATCAATACCTTTAGGTCTACGCCAGTTTTCCTGTCATAAATCAAATTGTAATACTGTTATTAGATCAAATAGTTTCACTAAGACAAGTTTCAGGGTTAAATTTAACATTAGCATTTACATAATATTTGATTTTCTTCAAATTATCATAGAACAATCAAGTTGAAGGGAAAAACTAACAACAATTGCAAATAATATCAATAAATGTGAAAATGTAAACAGGGAATAAGTAACAGAAAGCTCATGGACGAACAGCTAACTGTGTCGCAAGACCTGTTTATAATTTGTTTCTGCCCTTTAAACGAAATGGCCAGCCACAAAATAATTCAAATCTGGTCATTAGATACCATGGGCAAATTAGTAAACAAGAACCAAAAAGAAAATGATTGATCTCGATGGTCCATCGTAGCACCACAAATGTTAAACCAAAATCTGCAATCTCAGCCGAAAGATGGTGAATTTTTTATGATCATCAAAGTAAATCAGAAACACAAACAATTTGCATCATAGATTGCAGCAGTAAAACTCAAGGTCAACTAAAACAAAATAAAATATTGAAATCAATAAGCATTTAAGAATATATGCATCAGAGATCAGATGGTGATGCATGTATTGTATTCATCATCCAATAGCAGAAATGGTGGATAAATATCATCACACCTCATTGCATATATCCTTTTGCCATGTAAATGATACAGTAGAACAAATTGGGGCTAATAACAAAATCTGATATGGAAGATATAAACGAGAATGCATTAAGACATATAAAACAAATATAGGTATTTGAAGAAATTTAAATTCATGCTGATAGTGATCAGATAAACGGTCAGTATTTCTCACCATCTTCCATCAATAGACAGAAGTAAGACTGGGTGTCAAAAAAAAAAAAAAAAGAATCATCATATCCCTGGTATAAGCCTAGTATAATCAACAGACACATAAAACGCTTAAATACATAGGTAGATACATGGATGCATGCACGAAAGTATACACAATACACTAGTATTTCCACTCTAAAGATGTTTTGACCTTATAAGGATCAGATTGACAATATATGGCTCAACATATTGCATCAAAAGAAGCAAGTGAGAGTGGGTGTCAATTTGTTTATCATCGTATCAAGCACAAAGGCAATACTAAATTGAGAAGCAAGAAACTAAAACAAACTGTAATGATCAAAATGAAAAGTTCATAGTAGCAATGGATTATACAAATGTAAAAACAAAATGTTAACAAACAATACAGATTCAGGAATCAGATAAGAATGTCAATCACCACCTTGCATCTGCAAGTAAGACTGGGGCGACAAATTCTATCATCATTTCTCCTTTTAAAAACCAACTTAACCAAACTAAACAAAATAAAAGATGCATTCTTTAACAAAAAGACCTCAACTTGACAACTATTTAATAATAATTAAAGAGAGGATTCACCTTCACAGAGATCTTGCGATCACTCTGTGGCCTCTTGAACTTCTTGACCCTCTTCTTCACGATCCTCTTCGCCAACAACGGCACCGCCATTTTTACTTACCTCGTACCTGTATTGTACACATGATAAGTAAAATCCAGCATTTGTTAACTTCATATATATATATAGACACACATATGATTAAAACCCTAGAAACTCAAATGAGAGACGGTGAAACATTACAGGAAGTTAGTGCTTCGCTACGCCGTCGAGGATTCAACTGTAAGGTTTAGCTCCGCCTTTATTTATAAAGAGGCTATTAGGGTTTCTTATTAGTTCATGCCCTAAAAGATTCAACGGTGATCAAGGAGGGTTCGTTTGTTGGGCTCAAAAGGCTGTCTTTCAAGACTGAACTGGCCCGCTTGGTTAATGGACGGTTTCCATCTTACATAAGCAAGCCCATCGGGAAATCCTCTTCCTTGCACCACCATTTCTGTTTTGTTTTTTTTTTTTTTTTTTTTTCAATTGATCCCTAGTGCGATTGAACCCCCTCAAAGCTACCGAGTCAAATGCTCGGCAGGACATCCACCCTTATCTTCAAAATGCAGTTAAATTTATTTTAAAGGGTAATTCTTATACTAGTTTTACTTCAACCTATTACTTCATTTTTTATTCTAAAAAGATATTCTTCATATATTTCTTCGTATAACTTATTTAATATTTTTTTTATTAATATTATATTATTCATACATTTTACACATGCAAGATTACTAAATTATGTTTTTAAATTTGTGTAATTTAGAGTTTATTAATATTAATGTGATATTTGATGGTTTTTAAATTAATTATTGTTAATTTAATTATTTAATTTATTATGTCTTATATTATTTTTAAGTAATTTTTTTAATTTACGTGAAAAGAAAATTTAATGAAATTTTATTAAAAAAATGCTAAATATAAATTACATGTAAACTAAATTGAACATTAGATTTGGACTAAAAGGAAAGATTAGTTTGTAAAATATTAAAATTTAAAAAAATACAAAGACAAATGGAGAAGTGAACAACGTTGCGCCACATTTGGCACAACATTATTCATACACTCCAAAATCCAGCTGCATTGAACATAATTAATGCTCAATCTACTCCAAATTTAGAGTGGGTTAGAGATGCCTTTCACATCACTGGTTGTACACACATATATGCTTGATGGACTATAACTAAACTTTAATAAAAATTTACTAATGTTCAATCGAATTCTCATTTTCAATAATAAGTTGGATATTTATTTACTTTTCACTCCATCTTACCTAAAATTAAAAATTTGCCAAAATAAACTGAGACTAAATTCTATGGTAACATATAAAAATATAATGCTAATACATGTAACTTATTAATTACTCATAATAATCTTATCAAAAATAAAAATTATTTAAAATAATAAATAATTATATATTAATAAAATAACTATCTAAATATTTAAAAAAGATATATTAATTACGATATTATGTAGTGTTCACCAGACTTTAGGTTATTCAAACCAGAAAAGACTATTGTTGCTTTCCTTTCATTTAGATTCCCCCTTATTTCCTCTACCGATTCCAAATCAAACCATGTTCCTACAGTGAGAAAATTACACGAAAAAGATTATAATACTACAAAGGATATACTTATACTATAATACAATTTTGGAGGAGTAAAAGAGCTAGCGTAACTGACTCGTGTCGTTTAGTTATTCTGTTATTTCCATTACACAAATCTTATCAAGAGGGCAAGCATTTAAGGAACTATAAATTGAACAACAAAATTGGCATGAGTTCAGAGATGATGGGATAACATCAATCCACTCTTTGTCAACGAGCTTAACATGTGAATTTGGCTTCAAGATCGGAGAGAATTGGAGTTTATCCATCTGTTTTGTCAACAACTTCATACAATTTATGGAGAATATCATGTCAAAACTTTCTTCTGAACCTTCCATATCTTCAAATATTTGAACCCCAATTTCTGCTCCGCTTGAATTTGCAAACCCAAGAAGAAGTGCATTCCCAAGGACAAAATTTTGGCCAATACTGCAAACCTGTAAGCAAGTTCTTCAAAAATTATTACAATGAACTAACATAGCTAATGCAGCATTTGTGCACACAAAACACGTGCACCTAAGCATACAATAGACAAAACTCAACAATTCCATGAGACAATGACAACATGCATGAATGACATCCAAATATTGGGCTCAACTAAGAGGTTGTCTTTTTATCACTATGAATTCATCACACTTTCATCACACTTACATGCATATTGTAAGGGACATGAACAGTCATAGGAAAATGCTTTATTTGATAAGATAGCTTAACCAATAATGCAAATAGCTTAGGTGAAAAAAAACTACTACTGTCTTTGGCTGATGCCATCGAGAGGAGAAAAATGGTGACAACCATCTCTCATGTGGAACCATAAAAGCTTCAATCATGCTTTAAAGCTAACACAGATCATTGATAATTTTACATATTTAATATGACCTCTTAACAACTTATCACCAGAAAGGATCTCCGACCAAAAGCCATTGGAAAAACTTTCATGATTCTCAGTCACTTCCATTTTAAATGTCCTATCAAAGTCAATGGCACAGTTTCCATCCTTAACACATCTGAGTAGTCAGGTACACAAAGGTAAAGGTGTCCCGTTGGGGAACCAAGGAGCACTTCACCTTTGAAGCATCTCATTTTTCATGCCTAAGGCATTCATCAGATTCATTATTTAACAACATTATCCACATGTTTCAGAATGGAAAGCATGCTGAGCAATCTTAATCCTAAAACAAAATTACAGGAAATAACTAACCTCAATATACTCCACTCCCATTTTGCTGAGATTCTCTGGAATGTCATGTGATGAAAGCAAGCTAATAACTCCCCCAGAACCAACTGGTGATTGCAGTATTTTCCATGGTGACTTCATTAAAATTTTAGGTGTATTTTGTTCTTCTACAGAACTACTAACAACTGGAAGCTTCTCTTCTTCCAAAAACCACACCTGTCAAAGTTGAAACCTTTAACACTTCAGAAAAATTGCAGCACATAGAAAGGACACAGTATTCCATGCATACAAGTGGCTAGCACACTTTGGCCTTCTGCAAAAAACATTAGTTCATTCTTTTGCATTTCAACTCCTCAGGAGTCCATATTAAATGGCAATGGTTCTAGCCATGAATATTCTGGTTAGAAGGTTCATTTACTGAAGACTTCAGGACATACAGCAATTGGTTCAGGCTGAATTTAGAACATAATTCTGTCGCTGCAGTTCCATCTGGACAATGAAGACTAGTTGTAATCCTAAGGCTATTACTGCAACTCTCCAGCCATAATACTAACGGTAAAGAAGTATACCACAGTAATATATGTCATTTTCTTAACCACCTTTATCTACTTCTAGCAGAATAATCGAACTCAAAAAGTCTCCACGTATGTTTGTTGGGGTGTATAAGCATGAGCAAGAGAATTGAGAGTCTCTAAGTCATAATTCAACATCAAAATTAACCTTTTTGGGGTCAAATCCAAAGTAATCATTATTCAAAAATAGCCCTTTCAAAGACAGGATATTTTGCACTGCGCAAACCAAAACCAAAGGCACTGATGAACGGTCTGCCACCTGCAATAAATACGCAAATCTCTGTTAGTCAGAAATTCAGAATGCCAAGGACAAATTCTTTCATCGATGGTAAAGTGCATCAAGCTCAACCTCTTAAACATTTGTATTGAACACAACTATGCTTTTAGTTTCAGCTTAGGTGGAGTTGAAAGTGTTAGATATTTAACTTGACAAAAATTCATAATAAGTTTGCACTTCTTTGCCTTTGCTATCTGTTTATGCCTAAACTCTAAAGCAAGCAAACAGGAATATCTGATTTGTGATAGCTTCTATTTTTAGCTGACTATCAGTTAATATCTGATTGCTACTATATTGAACAAACTATTACTTTCTTCCCACCTAAAATGATTTCATTTATAAATCCCCAATAAAAGATATTTCAAATGACACACCCACATTTCATATTATTCTCCTTTAAACTGCTTTTCCTTTAGTCTTCAGCAACTGCACAGATTGATCTAGAACTGTCTGATCTGCCCAAAGTCCATACCAGAAAAGTCCATAATGAATGAGAATTATATTCCAAAATTTGAAATATAACAGAGACTTAATCAAAATATGTCCTCCAAATTGAAATATTCCACGAATTACCAACTATAAACTAAACTTGCTTCACCAGAACTCACCATATCAAAATAAATGAAAAGATTTTATGAATGTGAATTCAAAATTAAAATAGCACCTTTAAAAATGTCTGACCATCTGAATGTGATTTCTGAAGAAAGGAAAAGGTTAGATCCTCAAGTATTTTGGAGCCAACTATGGCAGAGCTATCGCCTCTTCCATTCTTCTCAACATTATTCACCACTAACACAATACCCAGTTTGCCTTTAGACAAAAGATGGAGTCCTTTTTCTTGCAAATTGATAATTGCAGACAAATTCTCTTTGCCTGCACTAGGAGTGAAGCATTTCTTTGATAGCTTTAGACAACTTTTGATTAGCTTGGTCCTTGTAGCATTGATTAACTCAGTTACACTCCATCTGAATCAAGAAAATCAAAGGTATAGGTCAACACATCTAGCCCAACAAAGTGGAAAGAAAAGTAATAAAATTGTTCTGCTGGACATATGCTTAATGAACTAGTCCAGATTAATGCAACACGAGATTGGTAGAAATACAGCATGTGTGGTTAACCTTTAGAAAACATATATGTGTAACATATACTTTAACAAATATTTCTATGCAGGTTAAGTTTATGCAATATGCAACAATATAGATTCAATAGGTTTCAATACTAATTCAGATAAATATATCAAATAATTACATCATCTTTTCGAATTTGTTTGGGAATCAAAATTTCAAGAAAAAGTTACATGTATATAGTTTATAACTAAAAGTAAATACCTCTTGGAGGATATATCTATATTTTGCAGTGCCTGTTGAAGCAATTTAGAATTCATTCCAACAATCTCACCTGCCAGTAAGCTCCTTTGGGATTTTTCTCCATATCTTAATCCATCAAACACATGTTTTTGTTTCAGTTCACCCAATTTCTTTTTTGCTGCTATAAGGCGTCTTTGAAGCTTTTTCCTTTCTTTCCATTCCTGAATGCACCGAATGATTACTAAATTTAGCCACATATACCAACCAATGAATCACATGATTAAACAATTACTTCATTATAAATAAAATGGGTGCCCACCAATAAAATGTGCTGTTTTCAACAGCAAACGTTCCACTTTAGGAGTTAATGGACAAAGGCAACCAGGGAAAAAGCTTTTATTCACTGATAATAACATTGTGTTCACAAACTACTGCACCACACAGGTATCAAACTAACATGCTTTAAATGTTTACAACCAAGCTATTTGAAACTGGTCCCTTCAATTAACATGTCTGCAACCAAGTCATTTGAAACTAGTCCCTTCAAATGCATTATCAGCCTTTTATCCCATGTTAAGAGCCAAAATTGTTGCGTTAGTGGAAATACATATAAAATATACATAGAAGTCTCCATGATAGGTAAAGCTAAGAAAACATAAAAAATGGAAATTGTCAAATATAACACTGAAATAAAGCAGCATGTCAAATAAAAATTTTAGAAACACAATGAACCATTTTTAGTTTATTCTTCAATTAATAAATTGACTAGAATATAAAGGGAGTATGCCTCACAAGCTGGCGTCTTTCTTTCTTGGACCTTTCATCAGGGCGTAAGTTTAGCTCAAGAAGTCCTTTAGGGGGCGTAATCCACATTTCTCTTTTAGTCATATCGACATCTGGAACTATTGCTTCAACAAATGGTACCCACACAAGGGGACCAGATACACCTGCTTCATCTGGCATTGATTTCTCATCTTCCTCAGGCACATTTACAGATGGGTAGAGCATGACCTGTAAAAGATCACTTGCTCCATTGTTGAAAACATTAACGACAGTACCAACAAATTCACCAGTTTCCTGAAAAAAAAAAACAGTAAAATTGCAATCAGGAAATGAAGTTATTAATATAAAGATGATAAGAATAAGCATTGGCCATATTTTTTGAGTAGAAAAGAAACAGAGCATCAAGTACATGAATAGCTGCATGTAAAAGCAACTATGACAAGTAAAAAACAGGAGAAGGAAGCCAGGGAAGGACAATGGCTTCTTAATGCTGCATGGTCTTTTAGAATTTAAATACAAAACATTCTCAGACATTTTGTAGCCCCAAAGTTAAAGAAATCTCTTCAGCAGAATACTAGATATAGTGCTTTAAAATGTTTAAACCTTATGAATCACTCTCATGCCAACAAGATCACGAGTGTAAAAGTTTCCTTCTTCCAACTCTGGCCTATCATCTTCTCTCACAAGAAGAGTCGATCCAATAAGTTGGCTGGCCTGAAAAAGCAACAATTCACTTTCATAAACACATATCAAAGCGTATTAATACAGTAAAATCATAATCTATACCAAAAGCATCTCATTTCCATAAAAATGGTGCAAAAATCAAGGAAAATTTCATGCGACGGCCTTAGCTCTCGTGGAAGAAATTATTTTGATTTGAAAAGAGTTGAACAATGCTAATAAACATGAAATCCAATATTCTACAATAACAAAAATCAATAATATCACAAGAAGACCGTTCACAAGACTCATGCGATATCATCTGAATACATATATCATATTCAAACACAAGATAATTAGTCAACATAAATTTAAAAAAAAAAAAACAGAAAAATGAGAGCAGACATGAACCATTAACAAAGTGACTCACCTGTTCCACGGTGTCAATTCCTGCAAACCTAAGTATCCAACTGCTCTGGCCAGGGTGCCCTCTGCCCTCAACCAGCTCTACTTCTTTAATCTTATCCTTTCCCAAAACCACCTGCCTTAACCATCTTCTTCCAGGCTAAAATAAGCAAAACAAATAAACACCAAATTACAAAATTGACACCAAAGAACCAAAAGAAAAAAGCTTGCTACGTACTTTACTACCTTTGAAAATCTAAGTTCAGGAAAATCAGTACTGGGCTTCACACAAATTTCACCTTGAAGACCATGAACACTGGATAAATACCCAACTTGTACGAATTCTGATTCACTGTCCGCAGTCTCTAGAGTAGCTACTAATTTAAAAAAAAAAAAAAAAACTAACGCAATTCAGGTATATGAAATGATAATAAAGTAAAATTAATTAACATAATGAGGACGAGAAGAGTACCGATGGCGTGAAGAGGAGAGAGAGTAAGACTATGGAGGCAAGTATGAAGGCGTTTGAAGGGCAATTGTGAAGGCGAGGAGGACAAGAATCGGGTGCGAAATGGAAAGAGGAGAGAATGGTGAGAAGTAAAAGAAGGTGGAAGTAATGAATAGCAGAGGAGTGGTGTAGCTGCGGCGCCCCGCATACCTGCTTTTGCTCTCGCGTCGAAGGCGGGCCTTCGCTGTGTTATGAATGGAACGGAAGCACGAAGCGCACCACCATTTATAGCACAGATTGAGCTTACAAATAAAATCTTCTGGATTTTGTAGATATTCTTTATTATTATTATTATCATCATTTTAGACTCGAAGATGACAAATGAGTATAATACTTATTTCCCTAAACTTTTTTGATAAAAAATATATTTATTTAATTTTGCTATTTTAATTTAAATAATTAAAAGCAGTTCAAGTTTAAACCTTAATTTTTGTTACTACAATAACTTTAAGAATTAAATGTGTGTTTTAAATTATAAATTTAAATACAAATATAATTTTTATTAATGCAGTATGATTTAAATGCTAGTTAAATTCATGGAAAAAAATTATAAACGAAGATGAATATTACAGTGTTTTGTATATGATATTGTGTTACAATACTGTAATTTATATGATATTGTGTTACAATACTGTAATTTATATTATTCTTAATTATTTAGATAATAATTTTATTAATATATTTAATGATTTGAATAATTTTATTTTAATAAATTATATATAAAATTTAAAATTTTATACAATAATGTTTTATCATAGGATGGTCATAAAATTCACAAAACAAAATAATATATTATCATTAGAACTCGTTGGATGCGAGGTGGTGTGGATTGGATCTGTTCAAACTAAGTATTTCAACAGGGCCGAACTTGGGCTTTTTGTCTAAATCCAAGTCATACCTGGACTGACCTTTCCAACCAATAAAATTGACAAAATCAGGCCCTTGATTTTTGTTCTCATTAATTCACACAAATTATATCATAAACTCGCATTCATAATATTTTATGATTATTGCTCTACATATACATTGATATTGAACTATATATATATTGATGTTAAATTACAAATATATATATATATATATAGTATTATATTGTTTTTATATTATTGATCTACATACACATTGGTATTAAAGTATATCTATATTGATATTGAATTGCAAGTACATTGAAATTCATAATATTGTCAATGCACATGCAGTTCAATATCAATATATGTGTAGTTAAAGACTAATATACATGCAGTTCAATATCAATATACATATAATTTAAAATCAATGTACATGTAACTAAAAAATAATGCAACTCAAAACTAAGAGACCAATATACATATAAAAACAATATATATTAACAAAGTTTTTTAAAATTTTGTATATTGTTGATCGAACACTAGTTCAAAACTAATGTAATTTTTATTAATCTATTTTATAGATTTCAATATGCATGCATTCAATACCAATGTACATACAATTAACAATTAATATACATACAGTTTAATACCAATGTACATATAATAACAACATATATCAATAAAGTTATAAAAAAAAGACATATAATATTTAAATAAAGCAGTGTGTATTGATCCAGGTCTATATTATAACATGGACCTCGATCCATTATATACATAATATTTAATTCATCAAACTAAAATTAATCAATTAATTGTTAAAAAAATGATATTGTGTTTGAATCTAAGAAAATTGTGAATATTATAAATCTTTGTTTGTTTTACAAAAATAATTTATTCTTAAAATATTTTTAAAATTTTTTTTGATATTTGAAAAAATTAATATTCTAATTCATTTATTTGTATTTTAAATATTTATTAGAAAAAGGTAATCTTCTTTTGGAATCATAAAACAAAAATTACTAAAAAGTTATATTAAAAATTATATATATATATATATATATATATATATATATGTGTGTGTGTGTGTGTGTGTGAGAGAGAGAGAGAGAGAGAGAGATTTTAAATGTTATAATAATGAATATAACAATTAATTATAATAATTATAAATAATAATCATGAATTTATATTATTTGCTAGAAACTATAAATAATTAATAACTTTTTATTAATAAAATATAAGTTGTTTAAAAATTTCATATTTCAAATTTAGTAAATTTTTTTATTCTTTTCCTATTCCTTTAACAATTTAATATTTATTAGTTAATCAAAAGCCAATCTTATTTATCCAATCATTCATTTAAAAAAAACATATTTCTCACTTTTTCATATATGATACAAATATAAATATATTACATAGATTAGGATTTTCTCTTAATAATGCTATTGTATATTAAACAATTTTCTATTCTTTAGGTCATCTTCCTATTAAACTAAATTTAAAATTTTATTAATACTTATTATTAACCATATATAATGTCTAAATTAATCATGAAATCAATTTTTTAATATATGTAAATATTTTTCATCCACACTTTTATATAATAAAATAAAAAAAGTAATTATGATATTTAATCATTAGAGTTACCGGTTTTTTACACCTTAGTTTTCCCAATTGAATTGCATTATTATAACTGTTCAAAAAAATAAAAAGAATTGCATTATGATAGTACTATTTAAAGATATATTAATAATTAACAATCACAAACATAAATGATAAGGCAATTGTATTAGTCAAGTAGAAAGGCACGAATGGGAATAATGCGGCCCATGGGAACTGCCAAAATAAAATATCCATGCAATAATAATTAATAAGCTTTGAAAAATGTCGTACGTTTCTAAAGTAAAGGAAGCAATGATGGGAGAACAAGCAAAAGGTTGGAAATAAGATGCAGTAAACGACAATACCTATCACACGTTTATGACGCCACCCTACATTATGTTGATGTTGATGCGACCTTTTCAAGTAACGGAGACCCACCACACGACACCGTCGTCGCTAATAGTCAGTATTCGTTCGGTTTCTGACTAAATGATATAAAATCAAATAAATCTAAATATTTATGAAAATTAATCAAATCAAATTGAAATAAGATAAAATCAAATAAATTAAAATATTTATAAAAATTAATCTAATCAAACTGAAACATATAAAATAACGAACGAAATCAAATCGAAAAAATTTGATTTATTTTTCAGTTTTAACTTTAAACAACAAATCAAATATCAACAATGCAATCAACTCAAAAAAAAAAACAATAAAACACTTAATTTAAAAAATAATCATTAAACAAGAAAATCAGAAAAAAATAATATAATAAATCTAAAAATTGATCAAACAAAAAATAATACAATCAATAAAAAAAAATTAATACATATTTATCACAAAAATTGATATATAACAAATCTATACAACAAATCAAATAAATTAATCTAACAACCTATTTCACAAATAAATTAATCTAACAACCTATTTCACGAATTTACTAAAAAAATTGCATTTTGACATTTAAAAAAACTACAATGTAATACTGGAAGAGAGCATATTTAGTGGTTACAACTAAGAGAAGAGGACCAATCAAGTGCGAAAATTGACTTCTATAGCATATTCATAACAAAAAAAAAAAATTAAAGGCAAATTAACTCTTTCAGGCATAGGAGTTGTATTCCTTTACCGATGACCTACTTCAGGTGAGAACAACCCATGCTAAAAATGAGATCAATTATGTTACAATAAAGACAAGAGTCATGATCTGGCAATTGAGAGGTGATAGAAGTCGATAAAAGTGAAAGAGGAAAAAAAATAAAAGAGATTTAGTGAATGATTTTTTTTTTTAAAAAAAAAAAGAGAGAATGAAAGAAGAAAGAAGATGATGATGATGTAACATCAAACAAAAATATATAAAGGCTAGAGGAGTTTTAGTATAGGTGGATTATATATGTAGGTTGAATAAAAATAAAAACAAAAGAAAATGAGAGGAAGAAGGAAGATGATGTAGAAGAAAAAAACAAATTATTTTAGATAAAAAAGAAAGTAAATTGAATGTCGGTTAGAGAGTTTTAGGATATTTAGGGCTACCATTTTGTATTAATAAAATACATAAATACCCTTAAGAGTGTTACAAAATTACAAAAAAAATATCTTTTATATTAGATTCGGTTTATTCAGTTATTATTTATAAAAATCAAATTAAAAATCGAAAATTTTAAAATATATAACCAAATTGAAATAGAAAAGTAACTGAACTTAACTAAACTGAATTGATTGATTCAATTCAATTTTTTTTATTTCGATTCGATTTTGCTCACCCCTAATCTTCACTCCTTTACCGAACATTGATTTTACCCTCCTCCCATGGTAATTCCGCTGATAGAGTAAAAATTAGATCACAATGGGATGGCGTAAAATTTTTTTTTGAACTACAGCTCCGCTTACATTTTTTAACAAAATAATTTATTAAAAAATTACTTTCTAAATAACATTTTTTTAGTATTTAAAATAAATTTTAAAATATTAAATTTTTATTTTTAAAATTATAATAAATTTTAGACTATAAATATTTTATATATGTATTATTTTTTATTTAATATAAGAAAAAGATATTAAAAATAATTTTTTAAAGATTTTATCTATCATAGATAATTATTATCAATTAACGATGATTAATGATGAATATTTATAGTCAACCATGACTAGTGATAATAAATATTTGTGTTTATATCATTTATTTTTTATTTAAATGAGTTTGCTTAAATCCGAAAAATTCAAAATAAAAAATTATTTTTCTAACTCAATTTTTCCTTTGACCAAAAAAATATATTGATATTAACCACTAAGTAAAATTTTGTAAAATATTATAGATACTCTTATCAAAGAGCAAGACACGAATGGAATCTATGAGAACTTTTTTTATGTTTAATCAAAATACGAATCTGTTTGCGTCTTGATTGAAATTGAATCTACGGTATTTTTTATGGTTGGACCAACTCGTATCGTAATGCTATTAACCCAAAAACAAAAAGGTAGGGCCTTCACACTGTCCTTATATACACACTCGGTCTCGCACGTGACAGAGTGGTGGTGTTGTTGACAGCTGATTTTTTACATTTTTTTTTTTGGTTCCAAGGCCAAATATATGTCCATCTCATCTGAACTTGGGCTGAGAGACAAGCTCTGGCAAATTTTTGCAAGTCAATTAGTCCAACTTTTCAGAAATCAAAGCCTTTGAAGGAAATATCGGATTTTGGAAGAAGCTAATTTGAAAATTGCAGAAACATCAATTTCTTGCTTTAAAGAAATCAAAGCTACAGCATCCCCAATGTCTAATTAATTGGAATTTGGAAATTAGAAGTGAAGTTTAACTGGGTAGTTGATGGTTATTAACATTTGTTTCTCTGTATTATTGATAACTCGATCAATAAGCTTTTAATTGTTTCCAAAATTATGGCATATGAGATCGCAAATTTAACTTTTTGCTTAAGCCAAATGTTAAAAAAAGAAAAAAGAAAAAAGTTAGCTCAACTAATTTATACTAGAAATGACAATTAAAATTTATTTCATCATTGAAAATTTAGTTTTACCCAATATTTTTAAAATAATATTAAATCTATAAAATTAAGTCAATAATCAAATTTACTTAACGATTAAAAATGATCAATTAAAAAATAAGTAAAATTGAAAATAAACCCATCAAAATCTTAAAAATCAAATCAAATTGTTGAACCTAAATATATATTATTTTATGAAAACATTTAATAAGTTCTAAAAATTATATAATTTTACTTAAAGTTTAAATATTTAATTTTTTTCATTATTTTATCATATCATATTATTTTTTTTAAATAATTTTAAAAAATATTTATTAAATTGAATCAATTAAATTAATCAAACAAATTAACTAAGTAAAGATTCATTCTCCTGCCCACTTTTAGAAATATTGATCTTAATAATACGTACCGCATTCTTGTACAGTAATTGTCATACCAAAAAATCTATTATTAATATCTGCTTTATTTGATATCTATACTAAACGTTAAAAACACACCCCCCAATGTTTTTTTTTTTTTTTTTTTCAAACGCATATTTTGAAATTTAGCTACGTACCAAAGAAATTTTGCGCCATGTGGCTATTCATGCATAAATAAAAATATTTTATATTGAATTATTAATATATTTTGAGAAATACAGAGAAATTGAAGGAATATACTTTCCATACGGCCACAGTGCTACTCCGTCGTCCAATGACGTCACGTGTCTACCATTTAGGCTCTTTTTCTAGGGTTATTTTGTTTGTTGCACAAGAAAAAACAAAAGAATACGCTTCCTTCATCCCTTACGTCATTATTATCTGTTTTTCATTTTCCTAATTTTAGGATTTCGATCATTTTTATTATCATGGCTAGTATTTTGAAAATAGATATCATTCTTATTATCAATTATAAAATTATTTATTTTTTTTAATTAATTAATTTTAATTAAATTTAAATTTATAATTTCAACTAAAAATCACTACAACATAAATAGATTAAAAATTTATTTATAAATTGTTTATTTATTAAATATAATATATGACTATGTGAGTGACAAGTGAATTGTTTTATATTTTTCAGCAGCTCGAGATCTTGAATGTATATATAAAACAAATTAGGGCATATCCTTTAAAAAATTATATTACAATTAACTCTATGAATAGAAATTATATAATAAGTGAATTGATTTGTATTTTTCAGTTAATTGAATTGTACTTTCAATTAATTAATTTTGTGTACTTTTAAAATAATAATTAAATTGAAAATGAAAGTAAAAATCAAATTAATCTATGTTAAAAACTTTGGGTTGATTATTGGTTATAATGGAATTATTATTATTATTATCTAAATAATATTATTCTACATATTATTAATCAAAATTTGTAATTATAATTTATATTTATTACCGAAGATAATTATATCTGACATATTTTCTATAAAATAAATAATATAAATAAAAAACTATTAGTAATTATAATTATATTAATTAACAAAAATTAGTTATTTTTGTTAATTTAATTATCATATTTAGAGTAATCCAACAAAAAATTGATAAATGTGTAAATTAAAATCCAATCAAATTAAAATTAAATTTGTTATTGCCAAATAAATTAAAATTTATATGTTAAGTTTAAATTTTTATTAAAATCGAGTAATGTTGACTACTATTTATGAGTCTTTAATTCAATTAGTAAAATATTAGGCAACACAATCTTAAACATTAATGTAAGTGATGTATAACTTTACTTTTCATGTTCCACGTGCGTATAATCTGATAATCAATTTCAATTAAGTTCAATCTCATTATGATTAGAATTCAAATTAAAATTGTAAATAATCACAATTTATAACAGATAAATTTAAGTTCAAACTTCAAATATAGAATATGACATATCAGAATATAAAAATCTAATAAGTACTGTTTGATTCAATTGGTGACATTACAAAAAAAATTTAATAGTACTTAAATTCACAATCAATTTGTTAACTTTATCTAATTGGAATCAAACTAGATTCAAATATTTTGTAAGTAAAATATAAATTACTTCACTAGCTTGACTTATTATACTTGCTCATATATATTTTCTAGAGATTTCGTATGTTATGTTATATTTCTATTAATTCACTGAAAAATGATGTTGAAAATTCTTATAACGATTTTATTCTTGAAACGACACAACTAAAAAAATCATTGATATTTGTGTGTTCTTTTTAAAAAATAGAATATGACTTTTATTAATCTAAAAAATAGTATAATATCAACATATTAGACTTTATATATTATTGTAATTTTATGACAAATTTTAAAATATATAACCCAGTGATATTAAAAATAATAGCAATAACTTCAACTTGAAGATTTAGATTATAGTCGATAACAAATACAAGCTATTATTTGATTTTCTTAGTCTTTTTCTAAGATAGATATAGTGGAAATTCATTACCAAATATAAATTTTTGGTACTTAATATTGAACTATCAATCGCCAGTCATAAATAAATAAAATAAATTCATCTAAAGTGAGATAATGAATATCGATACATAAAAATTAATAAAAGAGAATAAACAAATCCATTAATAAAAAATAAATAAAAACTCAAGATCATTTAATAAATATATATTTGAAAAAACAAATATACTAGAGAAATAGACATAAGTATTATTATATTGTAAAAAATAAAAAATAATGAGAGACAAAAGAGTTCACTACTAAAAAGAATAACTGACGGTGACATCTAAAAAATAAAAAAAAAACATAAAAAGAGAGTTAAAAAAAATAGAAATAAATATCAATTTTCTCTAAAAAAAAAGAGTGTTAGATAACTTTTTTATATTATTTTTTTTAATTATAATGACACATGACATGATTTAAATAATAATATTATTATATTTTTCAACTATAATAAAATTTTTCTAAATATATAAATCTTACTTTGTCAATTATATTTAGCACTTCTCATAAAAAATAATATTTGTATATTGGTAAACCTTAAATATTAACAATTGCTTTTAAAAAATGTTGCTTCATCATTATATTAAGACATTCGTTAATATTGATATAATTACCAATGCCTCACATACGTTAATGGGATTATTTTTTTTTTATGTAATAAAAAAAATCAGTAATATAAACTATATATGAATGAACATATTATTACAAAAATCTCATAATTAGATGCACTTTTAAATATATTTTAATTTTGATTTTTATTAACAAGATTATAAAATTTATTTTTTATTTTAAATTTATTATCAATTGGATTCGAGTGTTTTAATTTTTTAAATTGATCAATCAAATTCAAAATAAACTTTTTATTCTAATTCGAATAGTATTTATATATTTTTTCAAGTTATTTAAGTATAAATTTCTATCAAGTCATATAAAAAAAATTTTAAACAATAAACTAAATTCGGTTTTAATATTTTTTTGAAAAATAAAATTACATAAATTTTCATAATCTATTAAATTTTTAACACTTTTTTGAATCCAAAAATCAAATAATTTAAAATAAAATATTTAATGTCTATTATTTTCAATAATTAATACAAATAGCACATATTTTTAGGTCTAACACAAATTTAATTCATTTTTAGATACTTAAGTTTAATTTGTATCAAGCAACATAAAAATTGATTTTTATATTTTTTCCAATAAAAATAATTTAAAATTTATCAAGTGATATAAAACTGGATTTTTTTTTTGAGAATCAAAATAATTTATAATTTGTGAATAATAAAAATTAGTTATTCATATAACATAGTTTTATGAAATCTCATTACAATTGATATTTTTAGATTTAATTATAAGGATGATATTGTGTATTTGTTACACTAAGGTATATAAATTTGTATTTCATTCATGAATTGACTTACCATTTCAAAAAAAAAAAATCACATTTATAATGTACAATTTATTTTATACTTATTCATATGGACTTTATACGTGAATATGCATTTATGTTTTTCCTAATAAAGTGTGGTCATTTATCACTTTTTATGTACTACAATGATAAGCATCACAAAATGTTCCAATCATAACCTACTAATAAATCTTAATCATAAGCCATATTAATAAATAAATTCTTCAATCAAATCACCTAATAAATCTTAATCATAAGCCATATTAATAAATAAATTCTTCAATCAAATCACCATTCATAATAGGAAACAATAACATCTATTAAAATCGACTAAACTTGAATTGTTCAAAATTTTAAAATAAATGAAGACTTGATTTTTGGATTTAATAATAAAAATACACATATGCTTGTTGAATATTTAATAAAATATAAAGATAAATTAAATATAGTTATTTTATTTTATACTTTTTTTTATATTATATTGAATTATATCAAATTTTATATTCTTATTAAAACCAACTTGAATTGAAAGTGATTAAAAAATATACGTGAAACTACACATGCTAATTTGGGAAAATGAGGAAGGCTTTTTAGGACATGATACAAAGGTGGGTTTGGCAAATTCTAACACGTCATCAAAACTGATGTGGCATATCATTATCCATCTCAATCTTTATTTTATTCAACCACGGAAGAAAAAAAAAAAAGATCATCCTTATCTTATATTATTTATTAATCCTAAAAAACCACAATTAGAAAAATTACAATTTTAACGTTGATCCAATTCTCTTTTACCACATGTCAATGGAAGATAAATAAATAAATAATTAATAATATTATTATTATACACTAGGCATTAGAAGAGAACAACAGTACATCCTACACGGCATAAACGAGCTCCCATATATGGCAATATAGGAATTATTTAGAAACTCCAAGGTCAAATGAAAGACAATTTTTTTATCCAAAATTTAAATTTTTATATGAAAAATCATCACCTATTTGTTATTTATTTATTTATTAATTTATTTTTAATAAATAATAATAATATTATTATTATTATAAAGTCCACCACAGCGGACACCAAAAGAGATTTAAAACGAGTTAAAACACCCCCACATCCACAACAAATAATCTCTCTCCCTCTCTCTTAATCATTCTCTGCTCTTTGTCACTCCTCGCGTCCAATCATCACCCTCTCTCCATTGATAGAGAGAGAGGGCTTTGTGCTTTGTAGTCAGACTAGTAATAAGGAACTGCACACACACAAACAAATTCTCTCTCTTCGCGTCTCTTCCTTCCCTCTCCTTATATATTTTTTTCACTTTTTCCTTTTTTTTTTTGTTTATGTATGTGTGATCGTGGAGAGCTAAACTGGTGGTTCAGTTAATCCTTGTTTGAGTTCTTAACCTCATTAAGGTAACCTTTTTGAATCGAAGTTTTTTTCTTTTTGCTTTTTGATGTCAAAATTGTGTCTTGTGGCGTCTTATGTGAGTTTTGATCAATTGGGTATCTTTTTTTTTTTTTTGGGTTCAAAGTTGAAGTCTTTTGCTTGGTCTCGATACCTCTTGTACTGGTTTATTGATTTTGTTGAATTGGAATAGCGATTTGATCTTTTTTGTGGTCAATTATGAATTGGGTTTTTGCTGATTCATTTGCTTGTGCTAAATACTACTAATTTGAACTTCATAGATTCCTCTCTCCCTACCTACCTACCCCCCTCTCTTTGGTTGTAAGTGGTTTGATAGTTCTCTTTATTTGTCTATTTCTATTCTTTAAGATTAGTGGGTTGGGGTTATTGGGTCTTACTGCTTTGAACTTTTTTGAGTTGTTCTGTGATATGATATGATTTCTTTTTCTCTTCGTTCAAGTGGATTGCAGTTACTCTTTGGGTTTCGGGTCAATGTTTGTCGACAAGAATTCAATTTCTTTTTGAGCTGCAATATTATGATTTGATGCTTTTGTTATCTAGATTTATTGCATGGAAAAGTTGTGTTGTGGTTGCATCATTGGCTTCTGCAGTCCCACAAAATTCCCCCTGCAATAGGGGGGATTTTTATGTTTTATTAATATGTGCAATTTTTCTTTTTTACAATTGCAGTCCAAGTGATTTTGTTATTGGGGCTTTTGGTTTATCATAACAAGTCCTTCATTATTTGGTTGTATTTGTCCTTTAGATTCATATGGATTGTAGTCTGAGGCCAGGACATTGAATTTATAATCTGAATCAATAGCTGTAAATGTCACTTTAGCCAAGTTTTGTCCTATGTATCTTTAGTTGGAAAAGATAAAGTTCAATGTTATATCTGCACAATGTGTGTTTCTATGAAGGTTTTCCATAGCACTGATTTGGTTTCTTGTTTTTACTTTCTGGTTTTAATCTTTTTCCACCCCAATATATATGTTATCTCAATCAAATTAAATTTTTATTTATTTTGTTTGTGGTTCTATTTGTCCCATCATACTCTTGGAGTAAATCTTTGGTATTTGTTTTGTTTTGTTAAACAACATGAAGGAGGTGATTTAATGAAGCAATCTTCTAATAATTTATCTCCTGGTAATTTGTTGTACCCCACACCATGTTTTTTTTTATTTTTCTCCATTATGGGTATTGAGGTCGTCTTTCACATTAATATTTTTTCTGGTTAGCTCCTGCGAAGAATCCTGCTATGACTATATCTAAGGATGTGGGAGGTGGTGTCTTGGAAATTTTATCTGAATCGGACATATACCAATCTCCAAGTGATGCTACTCTTTTTTCCAGCTCATTACCTGTTCTTCCACATGAAAAATGTATGTGATTGGGATGCTACTTTTTTCTAGTTCATTTCTTGTTCTACTACATGAATTTTTTCTTGCTCATTACTTGTCCTTCCCCATGAACAAATATATGTACTTATCCTTTGAAGATCTAATATGCCTGTTGTTGGATTCTTACCTTTTGTGCCAACTTGCAGTAAATTTGAATGATACTGAATGTGGTCTTCAGTCTATTGATGATGCCTCATCTAGCATGGATAAACTTGGACAAGAAATGAATGTGGACAGCAACGATTTACTTGAAGATGTTGAAACTCATGCCATCGGAAGTTTGCTTCCTGATGATGAGGATGAGCTTTTAGCTGGCATAATGGATGATTTTGACTTGAGTAGACTGCCAGGTTCACTGGAGGACTTGGAAGACTATGACGTGTTTGGTAGTGGTGGAGGTATGGAACTTGAAAGTGATCCACAAGAGACCCTGAGCATGGGAATTTCAAAGTTAAGTATGACTGATGGTGTTGTTGGGAATGGGATGCCTCATTATGGTATTCCAAATGGCATGGGAGCTGTTGCTGGAGAACATCCTTATGGTGAACATCCTTCTAGAACATTATTTGTTCGAAATATTAACAGTAATGTTGAAGACATAGAGCTGAGAACTCTGTTTGAGGTAATTCAATTTTATACATATTTATATTTGTTTATGCATCCTCCTTTATTTGGGTGACATCTAAGTGAGATCATGTCTTTCGGTTTTACAATTTTATGGATATCCCTTTTGACATCAATACGATTTATGAGAAGCAATAAATCCATTGTAGAGTTTACACATCAAATTTCTCTGACATGAAATTAATGTCATTTTATATATGGATATGACTTGTTGATACAGCTAAAAAAGAAAACAGATGGCTCTACATGAGTTACTGCAAATCGTATTAGCAGCTTGATATAAACAAGTTTGAGTATTTAACATTTCTTTTAATAGGATGCATGTTCCTGAAAATACCTTGGCCATTTTTACGTGCTCTTGTGTGCGTGTGTATCATGGAAAAAAGCAGATATTTGATACAGGTTTTTGAACCTGATGACAAACATGTTACCCATGCAAATGCTGTGGCTTACAGTAACCAGACTAAGTCTGTAAGTAGAGGACTCATTTCATTAGAAACTTCTCAAGTTTTGGGAGTAGGACATTGTGTACTGAATGCAAGAATAGCACAGGCTGGTCAACTTAATTGCTATGTAATATTTAATTTGCAAAGGTACAAGTTGATCGCATAGCCTGCTTAAAAATGTAATTAAGATATTTTCTCTATCTCCATGGATTTGGCTAAATAATGTTATTTTATTCTTTTTATCTGTTTGTTTTGTAGCACTATGGAGACATTAGAACTCTCTATACTGCATGTAAACACAGGGGTTTTGTGATGATATCTTATTATGATATTCGTGCGGCTCGAACTGCTATGCGTGCTTTGCAAAACAAGCCGCTGAGGCGGAGGAAACTTGATATCCACTTCTCAATTCCAAAGGTTTATAACAGATTTTATACTATTAACAATTTTCTTTTCAACTATTAATACGATGCTTTTAACCTTATCTTGTTTTTACAATTTTTTTCTAAATCCACACCAGGATAACCCTTCAGACAAGGATATTAATCAAGGAACTCTTGTAGCTTTTAATTTGGATGCGTCAGTTTCAAATGAAGACCTGCGACAAATATTTGGGGCTTACGGTGAGGTCAAAGAGGTGAGATAACCGTATCCTTTACTCTTTCCCCATACTTCTTGATTTTTTTTTTTTTATTTGGGCAATGGTTAAGGTATGTGTACTGGAATTTATTGTACAAGAGCAGATAAGGGAAACACCACACAAGAGGCACCATAAGTTCATTGAATTTTATGATGTTAGGGCTGCGGAGGCCGCCCTCAGGTCACTGAATAGGAGTGACATTGCTGGTAAACGCATAAAGCTTGAACCTAGCCGCCCTGGTGGAGCACGGCGGAAGTAAGTATCGCATTATCCTATTTTGCTTGGTGTGACCTGTAACAACTAGTAATTTCTCTTCGTTCTTTCTTGTATAATTTTTTGTTGGGTTTTGAACTGAATATATTCAAACGTTTTGGTGTGTTTTGCATTCAACAGACGAAATAGCTTCAATAACCTTTTCTTTAATTTTCCCTCTCCATCTTGCAAATGCATCTTTATGTGGGTTAACTTATAATCATCCTATATTGGTATTGCGTTTATTGCAATTTGGAAGATCGATTTTTTCATTATTAAGCTGATGTTATTTAATGAGTTCTCTCTTTTCTTCTCTTTCTCCTCTCTCACTCTCTCTGTATTTGTGAACAGTTGGAGATCTGGATTGCTACTGAATTTATGGAATGAGTTTTTTTCTTAATATTTTTATTTATACCATTATTATTTTTGAAATTTCTTTGAAAATAAAATTATTGGCTTTACTTTTTCTACCTTACAGTTTGATGTTGCAACTCAATCAGGAGCTTGAACAAGATGAATCACGGAGTTTCCGGCCTCCAGTGGGTTCTCCAGTAACCAACTCTCCACCAGGTAGGTTTGACTTTTGAGATGCTTCAAGCTACTTGCAAATTACTGTATCAAACCGTTTTGAATTTCTTTTACAAACTAACGGGAATGAACATTCATGACAGGTAGCTGGGCACAGTTCAGCAGTCCCATTGAAGATAGTCCATTACAAAGTATCAGCAAATCCCCTGTATTCACGACTTTGAGCCTGGCAACTGGCAACCATTTACCTGGGTTGGCATCAATTCTTCATCCTCAAGCATCAAACTCTGGGAAAGTTGCACCTATTGGCAAAGACCAAGGAAGGGGTAGTCTTGTGGATCATGCTTTTACAAACATGAATTCATCCAATGGAGCTGCATTCCAACAGTCAAATTCATTGCCTGAATCAAAGTTGAACCAATATCATGGAAGTATGTCATCGTTTGGCGGTCTTTCAACATCTAATGGATCAGTTGTTGAAACATTGTCTGGGCCACAGTTTCTTTGGGGAAGTCCAAAACCATATCCGGAGCACACTGCTACTTCTGCCTGGACAAAACCATCCATAGGCCATCCATTTTCATCCAATGGAAAGGGCCATGGCTTTCCATACATGGGACGGCATGGTTCTTTCCTTGGCTCCTCCCAGACCCATCATCATGTTGGTTCTGCTCCATCTGGAGTTCCTTTGGAGAGGCATTTTGGATTTTTCCCTGAGTCACCGGAAACTGCATTGATGAGTTCTGGTGCATTTGGAGGCATGGGTTTAGGCCACAGTGATGCCAATTTCATGATAAATATAGGTGGTCGTGCACCCATGAGCGCTGGTGTTACCATTCCAAGAAACATAACTGAAAATGGTTCTTCAAATTTCAGAATGATGTCTTCACCGAGGCTAAATCCTGTATTTTTAGGTAATGGTCCATACCCAGGATTGACACCTACCACCATGGAGGGTTTTGCCGAGCGGGGCCGCAGCAGAAGGGTTGACAACAATGGGAACCAAGTTGATAGCAAGAAACAGTTTCAACTTGACTTGGATAAAATTATCAGTGGGGAAGATACTCGGACAACCTTAATGATAAAAAATATCCCAAATAAGTAACTCCTCTGTCCATAATCTTTTTGTTCTTGAATATCCTCTCTCCATAATCTTTTTGTTCTTGAATATTCAGTCATTATTCTGTATCAGTGTTATTTATCTCTGCTCTGCTGCCATCCCCTAGATATACATCAAAGATGTTGCTAGCTGCCATTGATGAAAATCACAAGGGTACTTATGACTTTCTCTATTTACCGATTGATTTTAAGGTAATTTTGTTGGGCCTTTGCAATGATGTTTTTGAGTGTTTGCATTTGATTGCAACTGAACCATTATTTCTATGCATGCAGAATAAATGCAATGTGGGTTATGCATTTATCAATATGCTGTCTCCTTCACACATCATTTCATTTTATGAGGTTAGATTTTCTTGTATGTTTTAGGATTGAATTGTTCACTCTGAGTTTGTATATCATTTCTTGCGATGTAGTGGTGTGTTTTCTCAAAAGTCTTAATTTCAGTTAAGCAAATGATAAATTTTGGCAGAGGTCAAATTAGTAGGTGATGGTAATTTGCATGTATATTTTGTGGTCTGTTTATGCTTCAAAACTTGTGCAGGCATTTAATGGTAAGAAGTGGGAGAAGTTTAACAGCGAAAAAGTTGCTTCCTTAGCATATGCTCGAATCCAGGGAAAGGCAGCCCTTGTGACCCACTTCCAAAATTCAAGCTTAATGAATGAAGATAAGCGGTGCCGCCCAATTCTGTTCCACTCAGAGGGGCAGGAAGCAGGTGACCAGGTAACATACTTAACTACCATAATTGGAAGTGTTCAAAAACTGTTTACGGACTTTGGAATTTCCTTCTACAAATTTCTTCTTTTGCAGTTATGGTTGTGTGAATCAAAATGGTTAATAATTTTTTTGCAAATCCTACTCACATGCCTATGCTTTCTGCACATACAAAAAGTGGTCTAGTTAGTTAGGTGCATTGTAGCACTAGTTAATTCCCTTAGGCTTGTGGGTTCTGTGCAGATTGTCCTGGAGCATTTGCCCTCCAGCAGTTTGAACATCCAGTTCCGTCAGCCAGATGTCTCATTGTCAGGAGATTCTCCAGGCAGTCCACCAAAGGACAGCTATAGCGAGAACCCAGAGAACAGTTAACAATGTGCCGGAAGATGGCCCTCAGCCTAAATTGATGGTGCTGCGGGTGCTAACCTTTGCGTACATATTCAAGTGTATAAATTAGGATGAGATGATTAGGAAAGGAAATGCTTTTGCATATTTAATAGAGCTGTTTAAGTGGCAGCAAGACTGATTTATGATTTGTGGTGATCAGTTCTCTATTCTTGAGGGGAAGCATGGTGTGAAGTGTGTGTATGGGCGAAAGTAAAATATCTCAAGTGCACTGACCACTTATTTGTGCATGATTTCTCTCCAGGTTTTTTTTTTTTTTTTAAATTTTTGGGTTTCTAGCTGGGTTTCGTAACTTCTGCAAATATGATGTGGACAAGAGTATATGGACAAATGTATCTTGGGGGAGGGTTTTCAGATTTTGAGGGTTGACGGTGTAAACATTGGGATTGACAGAATTGTATAGGTGATGAGACAAACTCCTTTTGTGGTTGGTCTCATAAAAATTGTTCATGAAATTGAAGATAATTTGTATCTGTGATGTGCTGTGGTAAACTTTATTCTTTGGCCTGCTCTTTCTAATGACTTGTATGTTAATTGCTCCAAGAAAAAAAAAGGGTCTTGTGTCTTAACGAGTTCCTAGTTTTCTCTGCATGTTTCTTGAAAATTTTGATATATTATCTAAATATAAAATACTTAGATATGTATCACTCATTAAATCAGATAATGTAATATGTGAAAATGCAAGAAAAAAATATTAACAATATTGAAATTGTGGTGAATATTACAATGTATAATTTATGTATTAATTATTAATAAAAATTATTATAAAATAAATTACACATGATTATAAGAATTCTGCAGTAGAATTCACTTCAAACTATCTCTGGAGATGTAAGCGAGGGGAGGCGAATTTTACTGCAGAAAAATAGAAAGGAGGATCTTTCTCTGTTGGGAAGATTATATTATACTCGCGTTTCAGAAAAAAGAATTTTGTCTTATATTATTTATAATATTATGATTTTTATGTAATATTTATTATACTTTTTCATTTTTACTTTCATCATTAATTTTCACCTTATTTATTACATTGTTGATAGAATAATTTTAGAGAATATATTTATATATTTTAATTAATATTAAAATTATTTAATAACGTGCGACTATCTAAAACGTGGAAAATAGAGGGAAGATATTATATTTTATAACAAAGAGTGAAAATGAGTATGTCATCCCATTTAGTCGAAGTTGGCTAGTCCTAATGGGTGAAACGGAAACAAAAGAAAGCGGCTATTGCGTGTTATGTCATCCCATTTAGTCGAAGTTGGCTGGGCCTAATGGGCGAAACGGAAATAGAAGAAAGCGGCTTTTGCGTATTCCGACTCAAACGGAGGAATCTACTGGTTAATATGTTTATAGCAACGCATGATTTGCGTGATGTTTGCATATATATGACTCTCCATCGTCTCCCTGACCAAGTGTTTTGTGATTGGTGGGTGGCTGGCATCTGCCTGTCAAATACCAGAGGGTTGTATTGCTCAAAGGTCCACGACCACTGATTTTGTCAACGAACACGCACTTGTTGGTAATTGTAACCCTTGGCACCGATCAGTTTGAGCTGCTTTTGAGTGTCTCAACCTCTAGTCTACTGGGTCGGGGAGGCGTGCTGCCTTGCTCTACCAAACCCTCTATTTCTTTATTCAAGCTTATGATTGCTCTTATTCTCCGGAACTTACATTTATAAAGTTGACAATGCCTGATATTAGTGATTCGGAGAGAAGAAGTTTTATTATTTTTCAACTTGGAGGAGGAAATATGGCATTATCACGGTAACCCTGCGTCCTGCGGTTCAAAACATGCTTTGTTGCCGTTTCTAGTGGCTGTTAATGGAACTGGGCATGACCCTTAATAAATTACATATAATTTAAAATGTTACATAAATAATGTGAAAACTGGGTAGCTGTATGTTTACGATTTTAGCTCTGATGCAAAGGGGTTCCGGACTTGGTTCACACGGACACAGATGATGATGAGCCTTTGTAGGTCTTTGGCCCGAGCACTGATTTGGTCCCTCTTGTTGTTTATGGTTTGGATGAGACTATTGGTGAGATTCGGAGTAAAAAGCCCATCAAAGATGGTGTCTTGGGGTTCAAATTTCCTTCTTGCCTACCTGGTTCTTTCGAGTCGGATGGTTGGTTCCAATTTGCTTGATGTGAACATTTGAATTACATGAGCATGTTTCTAAAGATAACCCTGACTCAAATGTGCTCCAAGCTCAAAATTTGATAAATGTTACTCATTCGATGTGTTTTGGGAATGGCCGAGCATCTACACAGCTATGCGAATATTTTTACTGTGTTTTAAGCATGATCTCCACCCAAAAAAAAAAAAAAAAGGCTTAAATTTGGACGTCATTTTAGGAACTAAGCCTAACAAAATTAGTTGCAGATGATGATTTTCTAAATCATGGTTCATCCGGCTCAGTGAATGCGTTTCAGCTTTTAAAGCAGCAGCAAGACCAAGTTACATTTTGTGCTGGTCAGGGAAGTTCTATATTATTGTGGGGGGAGAATAACAGAAGTCCATGGACCAAAGAGACATATCTTGCTGTTGAGTGCACAGACTTCATGTGCATAATTTCTCCAGTTTCATTTTTGTTTCCAGGTATATGCATTTCACAACTTATGCAATTATGATGCGTACAAGGGTGAATGCATTTGTTGGGGGGAGGGAGTGGGGGGGTGGCGATGGGTTATCAGATTTTTTGAGTGATGAGGCAGACTCTTTTTGGGTTAGTCTCATAGTATTGTTCTTGCTAGCAAAACAATTATTTAGATAAGATGGCGAATGCACATATTGATACAGTTACCTACACCACCATTAGGGTTTAGGAAATAAACAATTAAGTGGTTGAAACTGTGATGCATTATCATCAGCATAATCAAAAGCAACTCGAACTAGCTCAACCTTGTGGAGCCATATTTGGGGGATTTGACCAGCATGATCCAGTGAAATAAGCAAGAGAAAGTCATTCTACATGTTTTCCCCTCTGTCTTCCTATCTTTGACTTGAATTCAAGGTCAATGAGGAAGTAACACTTATTTTTCTCCCTAGAATAGCTTACATGACCATTCATTTGATCAAGTAGTTTCCGAGACAGGTTTAGCCCTAGGCCTTCTTCTGTATTACAGTGACTTCCTCCCTCAAACATATCTTGGATAAGAGCAGAAGGAAGCCCTTGACCAGGGTGTGCCATTCTACAAAACATAAAGAGAAGATGAAACTTAGTCTGCATAAACTTGTGTTTCCGACCTTTTGGTTTATCTGAAAAGTGAAGATAAATGAAATAAAAAATGCAGATAATCCCATTTCTGTCACAATTATCAAATGAATTTGAAATGGTTGTGGTACCTGATCTGTAAACGGATAAATTCATTGCCATCTTGCATCAGCTTCAGACCAGGTGAAACTTTAAATTCTACCCAGCCATCTGGAGAAGGTGCATGATGAACCACAGTAAGCAAGATATCCGACAAGATCAGCTGAAGCCCAATTTGATCACCATATAGAGACAATGTTTTGATTTCCTCTGGAATCTCATGAAAAAGCTGAATACTCCTATGCCTCAGCAATAGCATAACTTGACTAATGATGGCATCTACAACATTTCCCAAAAGAAATTCTTCCGTCTTGAGCTCGACATTGCTGCTATAATCAGAATAAAATGTAGTGTGCCCAGTAAGTATTGCAACTAGCTTCAAATGTGTTAGAAGAGTATAAGATAATTAATGCTAAGTTGAACATGAATTAAAAATGAGAAATTTTCCTGATTGATTTTACATTAATAAGAATGCAACAGAATCACAGCAATGCCTTGTTTTGACATGTATTTGGATAACAGAAATTGGCCATTTCTGGGTTGGTTGTATTCGAGAAAATACGCAATCCCAACAGTTGGCTAGCTTAAAGAAGCATCTCCATCATAATCAATAGTTGTTACTAAATACACACACACACACACACACATATATATATATGGTAAAGAACCATAAGGCAGCATTTAGTGGCAAGGAAGACAAATAAATGCAAATAAAATGTAGATCATGAATAAAGAAAGCTTACCCCTCCTCCACCCTTGCTAGATCCATATCCTCAATTATGCTCAGAATCTGTCTTTCACATGCATCACTGGTTTCAAGGAATTGCTTCTGATGTTCTGATATTGCTGTATCCTCCAGAAGTTTGTGCATGAACCGAATACCACTCAAAGGATTTTTTATTTCTTGTCGTATATAAGTCAACTCTTTAAGTCTCAGAAAGCTTGCTTGCTCCTCTTGCCTATGCCTATCTAAAGCCTGTTGCATGTCAGGCTCGATAATCTGCAAGAAGCAGAAACAACCAATTATGTTCCCATCTGGTTCAGTCCGTTTGTTTACTGTCAAGAACACCTCCACAAATTTTCCTTGTCTATTGAAAAACCCAAAAGGAAACTTCTCAGTATCTTGACCGCTAATTCCTCGATATAATACAATCATAAACTTAGTTAGAGTATCTTGACCTTTTATCCTACAAAGACCTCCAAAAACCTCCCCAGGAACCATTTTTCCTATCACCTCTTGTCTTTTTGTACCTGTCAACTTTTCCATGGCTGCATTCCATTCACAACAGCACGCATTCTCATCAGAAGCAAATATTGGTGGAATCAGTGGATTAAGACTTTCTATGATAGCTCTGTAATCTCCTTGTAATCGGAGGAATTTATCCATCACAAATTTTTCAGATGTGATGTCTTGAGCTACAAAGCACACCCCTATAACATTGTTTGCGTAGTCCCTACTTGCGCAGGCATTGCCGACAATGTATACAACTCTGTTTTGCTGATAAAGCCCAAATTTCCTCAGCTTTAACTCAACGTTTTTGTCCTCTTCACCTGGATGAGATATAAGTCCGCTTATCACCATACTATAGAGGCAAAATTAAAAATGAGATATCAGAAAGAAATAGGGACATGGTGAGTGAACCTTCAAGGCAAACGAAATAATAAGAAAGAATTCAGCTTTTAAGTTACCCTGAGATCTCCGCAAATATTTCTGAGAATGACTTCACACATGGGTTTAGGAATTTACATTGGAAACAAATCTAACTATGTGATCAGTTATCATAATCCCAAGAGAACTAAAAATGAAAATGAAACAAGTTCCCAGCCACCCCATTTTTTGGCTTCCTTAGTGTTCAAGATGCAAATTCTTGACCCATCCAACTTTACATTATGCCAACAAGCTCAGGAGTGATCACATCTGTGCACCGCCTTCACAGAGCCAATACCAAATTTCAGTTGAGAAATTAACAAAGAACATGGATTAGGTAGGCAGCTGACAGTGGATGCTAATGTGATATGGATTGGACAACCATAAATAGAAGAAGAAATGAATCTGCTCCTAAATTGAAAGATAGATGGGGTGGGATGGAGCAAGTTGGCTGTGAATGGTCTGCAATGAAGACCATTCTTGCACCACCAATAGAAGGGTTTACAAGGAACTGTTTTAGTAACAGTCAGAAGATAATGAACTCAGATGCAGGTTATAACACATACACACACAAAAGGCAATGATGAATGATATATAACACTGTAAACCATGTATTGTGTCGTGTGTGTGCGTGCGTGTGTGTAAGTTTAAATGTATACAAGCAACATATTAAAGCTAAAATGCCATAAAATACCAACGCAGTTGAGCTAGATATTGCATGCAAATTATTAAAGCAGTCCCTTGACTGTTAAAGAAAAGAAATACCTTGCAAAGCTCGGTTCAAAAGACCTTCAACAACTCCACGTGAGTCCACATGAACAATATCATGAACCAGGGACTTTCCCATTGCATCACTGGTTGGCAACCCAGTCAACTCTGCAACTTTGGCATTCCATCCATTGATGAGACCCTTTGAATCAACCCCAAATATTGGTGCTGTGGCTGTCTCAATCAATCTAACCATTTCACATGCCACTGAACTGAGTTCATTTATCCCCTGCATGGCAGTGTTGGTATGTTGGGCATCAACCATTTCTTTTGAACCTCTGTCATCCATATCCTGAAATGAGTCTCTCATTATTAGCTGCAAAGAGTGAATTGCATTTATTTCTGAAACCTCCCAAGGTAAACTTCTACTCTTCACCACCTCCAGAAAA
>CATIWR010359265.1:0-14840 GCA_949677035.1 Omphalea diandra
GTTTTTACTCACCTTTTGATGTGACCAACCTTTATGGTAGGGCTTCTTCAAAGTATTGAGATCCTAGAATTTGATACATACATGGTTACAAGTATGTCAAAATGATTATGAATGATTGGTATGCAGTTATGGCATGATTCATGCAAGTGTACCTAGTGTTTATACAATTTTCCTTATATGGCAGCCTGAGCTTTGCTACACTCTCGCAGCAATAACTCACGATATACTTATCCAAATGGCTTAATTCTTGTTTTCAAACAAACTAGACATATAATGGGGCAACATATTCAAATTTTATGGTAATATCAGATACACATAAAATGTTGTGAATTTTTAAACGTTGCCCTATTGCAGTGTCTTCTCAGTCTGAGTAGGTATTACTCTCTTAGGTGTATCTCAAATTGAACAAATACAATTGCAATAATATTCTACCATTAGTTACAAAACATATAATGAACATTTTTCTTATTTTATTAATTACCAAGTTCAGTCTATAAGGTCACCAAAACAAAGGACCAATCTTGGGTCAAGTAGGTTCATAACATGTTGACAATCAATCATGATAAAGGGACAATATCTCAGTAACCATGCTGGATTTGGCAACAATATTTCACAGGTATGTAGATCAAACAAAAATATACAACTTTCAAGTTTGGACCATCATCAAATTCTGAGTCTATGGTCATCAAATTCTTGGAAAACCAAATTAAAAGAAAAGTGGTGTGTCATCTAGGTATAGAGTCAGTCCCAATCAATGAGCCATAACTCTTTCCACACAGCAAATCAATCAAAATTGGTTTACAGGTGTTTATAGAGGACATAAACCTACAAATTTAATGTTTCACACTTTGTCAAAATCAGAGCATAAAGCCATCAAAATATAAGAAAATAGAAGACTGAGATCATCTCGGTTTGGATTTGACCTAGCCCTACTGAAGGAGTCATATCTCCTCACATACACAAAATCAAGCAGAACCATTTTATAAGAATTTATATGAGACATAAGGATACAACTTTCATGTTTAGTAGTTTCCCCAATTCCTCTTCTAGGGTTATGAAATTATGGGGGAAAAATTCTGCTCTAACAGTAAAATCAACAGAATCAACTCTTATTCTCTTGGTTTGTAACTTCCATCCAAAAGCTCTACCTCAATTACTCCATAATTCTCACTAACCATGCATGATTAACATGTCATGAGAGGTTAATTTTAGTTGAGAAGAAGATAAATTACTTACCTATTGTCCCAGAATTGGAAAACCTTAGGCAGTCCAGACTTCTTCCTCTCCTTCTTCTTCTTCTTCTTCCTTGCTTCCGTTCTTTCTTTCTTCCTTAGCTCTCGCTCTCTCTTTCATCTAGTGTATTTCAACCTTATCTCCTCTCTTACTAGCCCATAATGGTAGATAATTATACTTTGTATTCTTACTATAATAGGACAAAAAATTGGTGGCTTGTTCCTATTGGTGAAAGTTAAACAATTTTGCTTTTAGTCCTTTTTCTTCATTCCTTCATCACCTTCGTCCATTCTCTAATTTCTAAATGCTCTTTATACTTTTATATGAGCTCTCAAACACCATTATTTATGATGCTATAATAAGCACACAACATGAAATAATTTGTCATATAACTTTGCAAACACTACATATATGTTCAAGCATCCCAAATGCAACGGTGCAATTGTCATTGTCGTGTTTTTATAATTCACATGTCTAAATGATTATTTATCATGTGTATATGTTCATGTGAGATTTCATATCATTTGATACAGTGCATATGGTCATATGTGATTTCATATCATTTGTGCAATGAATATATTCATGTAATAATGCCAATGAATAGGAATAGGGATGTTACATTGATGGTCTATTAAATGATAATTAGTAGTTTAGTATTCATATTTAAGAAGTAAATTGAGCTTAATTAGTGCTCTACTCCTTGATTGAATTAAAGGCAATATTGATGCAGTATATAAGTTGAGCTTTGAAAGATGTTGATTTATATGGATTGATTAATTCTATGAATTATTGGTGATTATTGGCTTCTTAAGTGTTAATTGATGTCCTAAACTTACTATTCATGATGAAAACTAAGGCTCAAAGGATGTCAAACACCTTAATTGTATTGAGTTAGATATTGATGTCTTAATAAGAATATGACTATTCATTATGTAAATGAATTTTAATGGCAAGGATAATTGATGTCGTTTTAGTTCCTTGATATTATTTGAGTTGGTAAATTTTGTATAGCATTACAAAGTTAAGGTTTGGAGTTGTATTCAAGTCTTGAAGGATGTCTTACATCCTAGTTGAGATGGAGGAAACATTGATGTTTTAATGGGTTTTATAGATGTCTTTATGTAAATTAATTATTTTTATGAGGAGAATCGATGTTAAATTGAGTTCCTTAATGATATCTAACACTTTAAACCTTATGGCTAGAGTCATATGTGAATCGAGGAGAAATTTTTCATTTAGTTAGGGTAGGATTACACACAAATGTATTAATGGGTATATGGACAATTTATGATGAGAAATGAATATGTTGATGAATTTAGGAGTGTAAATTGATTATCATGAAATAAGTTAAGCATTATAATTATGGATTGTTACATGATTAAATGGTGATATTAATGTTGATACTATGAATGAGATAAAAGGAAAATGGTAATAATGAGCTAAGTATGAACAATGATAGTTAAGTTATAAGTTATAGATAATAAAAGTTATGTTTGCATGCTTGATTGATGTTAGGACTTCATTATTCTTATAAGGCATTTTTCCTTATTATTCTATATGCTATGTTTATGTTGTATGTTCTATGGATGTGTTTGAGTAACTCTTCATATTTTAATTGTTATAGTAATAATGCAATAAATATATATGCTTAGACATATGCATGGGTAAGATGATTAAGAGCAAGTAAGGATAAAGCTAAGAACAAATAAGGCTAAGACAAAGACATAGAGAAAGAGCAGAGCCAAAGTAAGGAATAGTTATGGATAACAATGAAAGGTAAAGGATATTATCATCGTTTTTAATATCCATTACATACATGCATCATAATTATATATATATGCCATTGAAAGTCATATGCATTTTATTATTGAAATGAAATGATATCAAATGAATTGTTACGTATATATATAATGTGATGTGAGGATAGTTCAAGGAAGACGTGGAAATTTGAAGAGTTATAGCTAACTATGCAAGAAGTATAACCTATATAAAATCAATGTAATGTTATGCATGCATGACATGGCTGGTGAGGAAACTCTATGACACGGCTAGTGAGGTAACTCTCCTATAAGCACATGACTAGTAATGCAACTCTCCTATATGAGAAAGATTAATAACCTAAGCAGGGATTCCCATGGACTTGGCTATCCAGGTTTGTAATGATATGTTATGTAAATGCTATATGCAAATGATTTGCCATATGTGATTAAGAAAAAAGATTATTATTATGATTAAGAAATATGATTATTATGTATTTTGTATCTTAGTAATCTCTGTAATGTCTTTAAGTATATCATGAAAAATCTAGAATGAGTTTTTATATATAATAGTGAAATGTTAAAGATTAAGATACTTAATATAATGAGATTATATGTAAAGGGATTATATTTTAATGATTATGATGTATAATGAAATCAAACTAGAATTATATGAGTTTAAAAATGAATACTTAATTCTAAGGACAGTATTATGGGAACTTGTTTTATATATATGATTTATATCATGAAAGAAAGAAAAGGAAAATAAAAAGATATCATGTTTTAAGAAATGGTTATAAATTAACTCCTATTAATTTATTCCTTGGAATTTAAGGTGATATCAATGTAAGTTTAAGATTTTCTATATTAGAGGGATGCAATGAAAGGCATAATGGGTCTTCATATGAGATGAATTAGGCTTGAGATGGGTTTTAAAGGGCTTAAGCCTTCCAGTTCCCTAATGCTAGGACAGTCCGTAATCCAATTCATGACAGAGAAGTCATATCATCATTCTAACATGTTATTTTTTTTATATTATTATGTCATAACTTATATCACATCATGTCATTTAAATGTATATTAGGCATACAAATTAGACGCATATTAAACAAACATAGGTAACAACATTAAGATAGGGCAACTATATAGTTATCTAACTTTTCCTTCATTCCTTCCTTTAAGACACTTCTAATACCAACTTTAGGTATCTAAAATAAATTTAAAACACTTCATTAAAATGTCATTTAATCACATATTAAGCACACTTACATACCTTAGTAACTATCAGAGATCATGCACCTAACTTAGCTTATATCTTTATTTCCATCATCTTACCTCATTTTCTTTTTAACATGTAGTTTAACATAACTTTCTTCCACATATAATATTGACATATTCATCATTACTAGACGTCTAACTTTCTCACTTATTCGTGTTCATTAATCATCATTTATTACATATAGTTACTTACATATCTTAACTTACACTTACTTCCTCATTATGACTTAGCATCTTTCACCTTCATACCTCTTAGCCATTCTTTCTAACACATATTATATCTTAATTAATCATCATTATATCATTAAATTTTTTATCATTTCATCAAATTTAGCCTTCTCATATTCCTCACTTAGGAAAAAAAGGTCCTTATTTATGAAAAACCCCTAATAGGTGTTATATAGTTAGAGATGCATTAATGTTAAGGCATGTGAGCATGCATATTAGACAAATAGAATTGGTAGCTAAGTTTTCTAGAAGAAGCTCTAATAGGATTCATTTTAGTATATATTTTTAAGTTAGAAATTAGGAGTTTTCCATATTTTTATAGTATTTAATTTTAGAATAGTTAATTTTCTTTTTTTTTTTTTTGTGCTCACGTAGGAATTCTCAAAAAAAGTGATGAATTCCAATTTTCAACAGTGTTGCATAGCCCGTACATCTGACCATGTGGTGACACATAATTGACTAGTCATTAGACATAGATTTAGGCTTAGCATATAAGAGCATGGACTATTACATGGCCCATGCAATAGGCCATGCAAGGCGATAGATCCAGATTTTTAAATGCAATGTGAGGTACCTTTTAATATAAAGATTTGACCTATTTGGATAGAGATTCTTGGGTAAAAAAAAAAAAGAGCAGATTTTTATGAGATAAAAGTGTATTCAACATCTACACCAATTAAATAAGAAGATAATTTGTGAAGATTAAGGATATTTTTTCTTTTATGGTTTTCATTTTTTTTGTTTAGCAAGACTTTTCTTTAGAAATTCTTCTACTCAATTCAATGGATTCTTTCTTTTTTATTTCCTTTTCTTCTTTTATGACTAACTAATTCTTCAATTATAGGGATTAGGGTGAAAGCCTAGTATTCATTCTGTGATTATATGAAATGATTTTTACATCATTTGTGTTGGGTGTCTTAATTCAATATGTTTGAGCTTAATTGATTTTGCATGTATGAAGGGTCGCAAATGTACAATATTTGAGATTATAAATGATGAAGCGAGAATGGAAAGCCTAAGATTAGTCTTAACATGTTAAACTAGGAGATTGAGACCACAAGAGTAAGCTCAACTTCTATAGATATTAAAGGATTATTCATGAAGATTAATGTATTGTTATTGAATTTTATGACCACGAAAGTAGGCATAATTTCAGTAATAATGGACTCAATTTTGCTCGACAGACATTATTCGGTAATTAGGAAAATCTATTTTTAAGCACAACTCAATCTCAATTGAAACAATTTTTTTGATATAATTATGGAATGGTATTGTGGTGCACTTGAATTTGCTAGAAATCATTTCCATAAGAGTTTCTTTTAATTAAATCTCATTTCTATTTAAGTATTTTTGTAATTTCAATTTTTAGTTATTTTCTTCTTTGATTATTCAATTGCTAGATAATAGGAAAATTAAGACTTTATTAGTACTTTTGTAAAACAATCCTTATGGGAATTATCTCTACTTATCATTGTATTACATGAAGCGATTTGTGTATACAATACAAGTTTATGGCGCCATTGTGGGGATTGATTTTTCATAATATCAAATTCACTTAAAATTTCTATTAATCTAGTTTTAAATTCTACATTTTTAATTTTTATGAGTTTAATTGTGTTTCGTCTCTTTTGATAGGTGAAACACTTAGTGTATGCACCATTGAAAAAGCCTATAATCATTTGAGTTTGATCCTGAAATCGAGCACACTTTTCACCACGAAGGTGAATACAAAAATAGAAAAAGCATGTGTTAAAGGTAATAATGGCCAATGAGAGGCTATAAAGGATTTTATGAGATTTTGCTATACCACACACTCAAGGGACTTAATTAAGTATTGTTAAACCTACCATTACATGCTATAATTTTGAGATTAAACTAGTAATTATCCAAATGGTGCAATAAAATACTTTTGGGAGAGAAGCTAATGAGGATCCAAATGCACATATCACGAATTTTCTTGATATTTATGTAACCTTCAAGACTAATGGGGCAATTGATGATGCAATTTAATTGCGATTTTTCCCCTTCTCCTTGAGAGAAAAAGCTAAAAGGTGATTGAATTCTATGGCACCTAACTCATTTACTACTTGGAAGGATTTCTCTAAGGCTTTCTTATCAAAGTATTTTCCACCAGGTAAGACCACATAATTGAGGAAAGCAATTAGAAGTTTTCATCAGGAGCTAGATGAGACATTATATGAAACATGAGAGAGATTTACACAGTTACAAAGAAAATGCCCACATCATGGCTTACCAAATTGGTAATTAGTCCAAACCTTCAGGCTTAACCATTTGGTGCGCATTGCTATTGATGTCATATTAAAAGATGCACTCATGGAAAAATCAATTAATGAAGCATATGCATTATTGGAAAAGATGACCATAAACAACTACCAATGGCTAAGTGAAAAGGGGATCAACAAAAGGGTTGTGCGTGTTCATGACATTGATGCATATACTGTGTTAAATATGAAAATGCATGTTATTGCAAAGAAGATTGAAGATGTGAATGCGCACGCAATTAATACTTCATGATTAAATTGTAAATGGTGTGCCAGAGTACACATGGGTACCAAATACCAAGTGGGGAGTCCTTTTTCTCAAAATTCTACAAAGCAAGTGCAATATGTTTCAAACTTTAATATGTGGCCCAAAAATCCATATTCTAACACTTATAATCTTGATTAGAGGACTCAACCTAACTTTTCATGGAGTAATCAAGCTAAACCTTATCATCCTTTTAATTTTCCTATGGACTTTTAATAGCTTAACCAATCCAATAAGAGAAGTAATCGTGGGATATCCAAAAGGTTTTGATTGAGAAATTTGGAAAGGTGGAGACCAAGCTAGATAAGATAGACAAGCTTGAATTGAGGGTTAACTAAATCGAGCAACATAATCAACATTTGAAGATGCAGATTGGGCAATTGGCTAACACTATCCATGTAAGAATGCAAGGTACAACCCCTAGCAAGATTGAAATTAACCTAAGAGAACAAAAAGGCAATTTCTTTAAGAAGTGGCATAGAGATACTTGACTCCCATGCAAGCATAAGGATGAATGTAAGAAAATAGCCTTAAAAATTCCTAAAATTTAGTTTGAATGAGAAAGATAACATGCATAAAGCTAAAGAGGAACAAGGAAGTAAGCCTACACTAGTAAAACCTTATGTTTTGCCCATCTGTTTTCCTCAATGATTGAAATTGCATAAGTTTGAGAAGCAATATGCCAAGTTATTAGAGATTTTCTAACAAATTTAAGTTAATATTCCATTTGTCAAGGTATTAGCACAAATTCCAAAATATGTAACATTTCCCAAATATCTTTTGTCTAATAAGAGGAAGTTGCAGGAATTTGAGATAGAGGAATGTAGCATCATAATCCAAAACAAGTTTCCACCAAAACTTAAGGATTTAAGAAGTTTATCTATTCCTTATTATTAGCACTGGATTTTTGGTTTTAGGATGCTAGCCCAATGATGAGAAACTACTTGAATTCTTCCCTAAGGAATAAGGGAAATAATGACTAAGAAAGTGGCAAAAGCTTAGACAAACCTTAAACCAAACCCATCCCACCAAAGCCCAAACTTAAAAAGCCCAATTTTGGAACTTCAACAGAGGTTTGTAGAGCCAACTTAAATGGTTGTACAAAAATCCCACTAAAGTCCAAAATCAAGAAAATTCTAGAACAATGACCTGTCAAGCATAATAGGGTTGTATAACCAAACTAAGGACTGTACAAACAATCATAAGGCTATGCAAATAACTTTCAAACTCTAATTTCTAAAATGTTCATTGATCTTATCATTAGGGAGAGTGGGAGGGAAAGTGATCAGGTGCAATCTGAGCTACTAGGATTAGTTTCACCCTTTTCCTTCTATAAATACCCCTTCATTAATTAGTAGAGAGAGAGGAAGCCAATTTTCCCTAGCCAAACTCTACCAAAATTGTCTCTTAAACCTTAAAAATACCTCACCTAAATAGAAACCACAAACCCTAAATACACATTTAAAATATCCAAGGTAAAACTAAGCTTTACATCAACTCTTAGCATTTTTTCCCCTTGTATTTGGAGAAATTTGAAACATCATGGTGCCTTTGAGGACAAAAAAATATTTAAGGCATCAAAGGAATCATCCTTTAGTCCCTATTCTTTTCCTTCCCTTTCTTTTTCATCATTTTTTATTTTTAGTTTCAACAGCAGTAATGGGTTGTAGAGACAAATAAGTGAGTTGTATAGACCACTGAAAGGTATGTACATACCATTGTATGGTTTGTATAGCCCTCTGCTATTGCTCATAGCACTATTAATACACATGTTTTAAGTATTTTTCTTATTATTTTATAATGTTATGAGCCTTCTCTAGTACGAATCAAATAGGTTACAATGGCCTATGACCTTATTCCATATTTTTTGAGGCTCTGATCATTAAAATACATGTTTGGGCTCATATATGTTTTCTTCCTTATGGTTTATTTTCTTTATATGATTAATCATGAGAAGATAATAGGAAGAGGTTCAATAGAACCAAAGACCCTTTTGATCTATAATTTTTGTTCAGCTGGGATTTGTGATATATATTTGGGAGATTTATCATCCTTCTCACCACTATCATAATGGAGGATGGGTTAGCCTCATTATATCGCTACTTCTTCCTTTTTGTTTTCCTTGTGGTATCACTAACCATATATGCATTTGGGAGAGGATCCATTATCCAAGGACCCTAATTTTAGTGTTTATTCTTCTATTCTAAATATTTTTATTAACATTTATTTGCTTTGGAGTTTTGATCATTCTCTCATCCTAGTTGCACAATAGTCTTCCCATGGTAAGAAGTGTAACCTCCATTATTTTGGGCAATATTCAAAAATGACTAAGGCAGATTAGGAGAGGATTCTATCATACTATGACCTTTTATTTTGGTATTTAAATTCTATCCTAAGTCTTATTTAGTCTTTATTTGCATTCTTATTATGTTATACCTTCTTTATTGATGTCATTGCATGCAAATATCATGTTTTATATTCCATATTGTGTTCAATTTGAATAATGATGAATATGGATAGTAGATTAGGCATCTTAGTTAACCCTTACCATGGCTAATGATATGGGAGATTATGGGATAAATGGATTGGGACCTTAAAGGACAAGGTTGAGGCAGTACTACCCATTTTTATTCTTTTCATGTTGAATAGATTTAGGGGCTATTTTCTTTCCTTGTAACTTATGTTTTATGGACTAATTTGTTCTCATTTTTACTAGTCAAGAAAGCTAAATAATGTATGCTTTTTATCCATTTATGTTCATTGCATGATAATCCCACCATTTGGATATGTATCCCTATCCCTCCCTTGTATATATTATTTATTACTTTCTTTCAACTTGCATATCATTCATACATTGCATACTTTATTGTTATGGTTCATGGCTTGTTTAAATGAATATGCTTAGATGGATAAATAGGAAGCTAATTAATAAAGGTGAGGTATAAAAATGAACGAAAGATGCTCGAAGGTTGAATCCTTAAATTGGGGCAGTATGGGGGTGCCTAACCTTTTCTTCATGAAGTACCCAACTCCTGAACCCGATCTCTAATAGGGTAAAGATAGATTAGGGTGAAGAGGGTCTTTTAATTAACTTAGATAGGCTCGAAATTTTTCTTTGCCCAGATTCTTATCCTAACCAAAGTCGGGTGGTGACTCCACATTTCACCTAGGGATGGTACCAATGTACTCTTCCACCTTAGTCCCCCGTTGACCCCAACTTTGGAAAAATGGCTTTTATCTTGTGTGAGGCCTCAAAGATCCCCAATTAATCCAAATTGCATGCCATGAATAGGGGTTATTACATGTGTATAACCCTCATTATCTCGATCCCTCGGTGATCTATAAAAGGCAAGAGTCACAAGTAAGATTCCACTAGTTCGAGCGCAGCTAAGAAATTTAAGGTGCTCACAGTGACAACTCCACTGGGGACTAATGGAGTTGACTTTACAAATCTTTGGTTTATGTTTATATCTTGCCTTCGTTAATCAAGCTCTTTTTGCATTCATGTTGTCTTCAAACTTTACCACATATGCTAGGTTTACCTTTTATTAACCAATGGGTTCTCTAAGCTTAAGACTTAAGCTCCATTTTGGCTTAAGAGATGGTGAGGAGGATTCATTACTCATAAGCCAAGTACCTTTGGGTGTGTCAAATGGGAGATATACCATTACTGTCCCCCAAGCTTGCGGGAGTCGTCCAGTACAATAACCCTTGAACCTCTAGTCGACATGTAGGAACTTTAAAACCATGGAATAGGTCCCTAAATGTTTGTATTTTAACCAAGGAGTGTTTTGAGATTAGGAGTTAGGAATTAGGGTCATATCTTAAGTACACATTTTCACACTACTTTAAAAAAGTGCCCCTTTGAAGCCCAAAATGATGGATTTTTTTACTTGAAAATTATGGCCAATTGATCAAGATGGAATAATTAGCATGTAGTACATAGAAATTAATATTTGTTGATACATTATAGGTCTTATAACTCATCTAGGTGCACAATTTTCAAGCTCTTATCATCAAGCCATAAAACATACCCACTTTATTTACAAAATCTTTCCCCCACAATAGGTGCACTTAAAGTATGACCATGCTCCATCACTTTTTGACTCACCTTCAACTTTGGTTGGTTTAAGGGACCTCCAAATTCAATACCCCATATTAGTGTTTGAATTGACCACTTGTCCTAGGAAGAGTCTTTATAAGTACGTGTGCAGGAGAAATAAAGTAGGAAGGTAATATGTTTGCTCTTTCCCTATGTATCACTTGCATTCATGCATACATTCATTTGTTTCGCATTGTAACATCATTATCTAATTTATTACTTTGAATTCTTATAACTCATAAATAAAACAAGACAACTCACAAGAATCATAGAACTTAGTCAAGATGGGAGAGTTGAAACTCCAAGAACATGAAGGAAAGATTAAAGACGTGATAAAGATTGATGTTGAACTTGCAGTGTGGTATCACTATTTAAAGCCTTAGAAAGACTTTAAAAAGAAGGGATTCCACATCCTTTAGCCCCTAGGTCCCACTAACTCAGTTGCCCAAGAACTAAAATGCCAATGCCTTTTGTGCTTTCCACAAGTATGCGGGTCATCACACAGATAAATGCCAAAGGCATCATCATAAATCTAAGACCTTATTAATTTGAGGGTCATACCCAACCTCATAACACTTAATGACCACCCAAATCAAGATCGTAAGTAAAAGTTCATTCCTCTAAGCCAACTTTCAAATGAGGCTTTTGAGGATTTTAAGGAGGAAGTATTACTACTACTTATGCGCCATGCACTAAAACTCTCAAAGGATAAAGATATGGCTTTGACTGTTTAAGAGGTACTAAAAGAAGACTTTAGTATAAAAGGCCCAATTGATATATGGAAATGAATGGAACCTAAGAATACCTCATGACTTGGTTAACCTTCGTCTCGAGCATGGGAAAAGTCAAAGGAAGAAAGGTTTATATTACATAAGGAACACAAGCTGCCCAAGCATTCTTCACTTTCAAGATATAGCCCCTGTCAAATTGCAAGACATTACACCAGTTAATGTTGGCACCTAAAGTACACTATCCAAGATTGTTTTAATAGTGGAAGGCTTATAGACCTAGACAACGAAACTTGTCGCACTTAAAAAACACTATCTCAGATCTTTTTTAGAGAAGAAGGCTTCTAGACCTAAAAAAATGAATCACAGTAACTTGGTAGAAGGCATAATTTAGAGTTTCATTTTGCTTTCTTAGCTCAACCTATCTTATCTTAGCTATGAACATCTACATTATTTGGTTATTTTAATAAATGATGATGCTTTTAATTTCATGTTTTTGCTTATTTAATGCAAATGTGATTATTGATGTATTTAGTAGCATAATAAATTGTTTAGTATGAGTGAGAGAATAAAAAGTAAAAAGAAAATAAAAGAAAATACGAACACCACAAGGGGTGGGTATTTATAAAAAAGAAAAATGATGCAATAATAGTTATCTCATAGCATATGATCTAGAGAGCCATCCCCTTAACATTTTATGTTACCTCCTATGAAACAAGGAAAAAGGAGAGAGAGAGAGAGAGAGAGAGAGAGAGAAGAAAAAATGAATGGATAAAAATAAAAAGAAAAGAAGAAAGAAAAGTAGAATAAGAGAAAGAGCCAATAGAAGATTTAAGGAAGAAAGAAACAATAGTGAAAAGCTATAATGATGAAAGGAATATGGGGAACAAAGATGTAAGAAGAAAAGAGTGCAAGTAGAATGATGAGATCGAAGAGCAAAAGGAAGCATGGTGTGAAAAGCCATGATAAGCCCTAAGTCCTTCTTGGTACTAGAGGAGAACAAGTGAAGAGGGAAATATGATATATGTAAGGGGAAAAATGAGAAGAGAGGTGTGTGAGACAAGGTAGATCTCAAAAGCATGACCTATGTGAGTAAGGAATTTAGGAGAAGGTTTAACAACAATGTACATGAGAAATATAGTGGAGTTGCCCTAACCTAATGACCCATCCCTAATTTTATAAAGAGACCAACAAATAGTAAAAGGAAAAACAACCATGAGAGAAAAAATAGTTAGAGAATCTTAAGTGCATTATAGAATGATACCATGAGAAGTCTCAAGTGAAGATTACCTAGGGGCAATTGAAGAAACCTAAATGAGAGAAAGGCATCTTAAAAGGTAAAGAGATAATAGTTTGTCAGACCCCTTTGTGTTATGAAAAAAGTAAATAAATAAAAAATATATAAAAGAAAAAACATTTTGCTAGGTGGAAAACCTAAATAGGCCATCTAGGTAAAAGTTAAAGAAAAAAAAAAGGTAAAAAGAGAGTTGAAAAGTATTTTATTAGAAAACTTGAAAGGGTTAGCCAATAACAACGATCATATTTTTTTGCTAGATGTGTCATAGCTACATTTGCATTGAATGAATGAGGGCTTGGAATTATGGTGTTTGCATACATGAGAATGATCAAGCTACCCTTTTAAAAAAGAAGAGAAAAAAAAAAGAGAAAAAAAAAGTAAAGGAACTCGCTAAGTTGAAAACTTGAAAATGTGACTTGGGCATAAATTAGAGCTAAAAAAAGAAGAAAATAAGAAGAAAAAGAAGAAAAATGAAAGCTCAATAGGTTAAAAACCTGTAAGGGTGGCCTAGGCAAATATTAAAGCAGCCCGTTAATTTGAAAACCCAAAAGGGTGACTTATGCAAAACTTAGGGCATAAAATTTTTTTTTAAAAAAAAGAAGAAAATCAAAGAGGGGAAGTATATGGCTACCATTAAGCTTTGGCACATATTTAGAAACCTAAAGATCTAAGCATGTGCATGTATTAGAGCATTCCTCTAGGCCTAGAAAGTGTTAGACACTAAATAGAGCTCAAGTTTGTATGGCTTTGAATTTGAAGGCAAACGTGCTAGTTTCAACAAGTTACCAATGATACCAAGGTTTTATCTTGTGTTTCATTTCACTTCAAGTTTCAAGATTTTCAATGTCCTTACTTGGCTAAGTTATGTAGTGCCTATAACAACTATTCTCATTTACAAAACTCATAGCATCCATGTCTGAAAATACATATGCATAAAGGTTTTATTCATCATACATACACAATCAAACATGTATTTAATGTACATATATTTTAACTAATGTCAAGACTAGTGACCATAACTAGTTCCTATCTAAATGTATGTATGTGACACAAGGAGATAGGAAGTTAGAATTCAGCCGATGACCTATAGTCCATGTGTCTCAATGCAAAACTCTAAGCACCAAAGTGTCCAATCCCTATTCTTCGGTATCTGAAAAATATAATTGCGATTCGGCGAGTCGCGACTCAATGAATAAAAATAATAACCATATTCTTATATCACAGCCAACAATCAAATATCATTAGGATGCATTACAAGTATAACATTTGACTATGCAAGTGCAAGTGTAATAGATTAATTTTTATCGTGGCCATACAAGGCAAACACTGCTCCCGAGAATTCATGTGATTCAAGTGACATTTGATTTTATTAGCCAACATATAACAAGTGAATCATTTGATTAATAACATGTGCCAATGGGACCTGTTGGTCCATCTTTCATGTGATTTGCAAGTGTTTGACAAGCCGATCACAACATCCTTTTAGTTCCATGTGCAAGTGCTCATTCATAAATGGTATACTAAGTAATCATTAAGAGCATATGATTCTCACTTGACTTATATTCACATGTAAAATGTAACAATTCAATCATATATACTTGTAATAGAACATAATCATATCATAAAATTATCACACACACACATTCAATCTAATTACGGTTTTTACTCAC
>CATIWR010359283.1:0-10626 GCA_949677035.1 Omphalea diandra
GATTTTATTGCAAAATTTACATTGAACTTTCTTTGAGTTTTTCTCCACATCTATGCCATATTGCTATCCCCAATCTGATATATTTCTAGTTGTATTTTTTCTTTTAGTAACAACCTTTGAAGAATTAGACGTAGACATCTCGAATTCAATCACTGTTAAATAAAAAATAAATATGAGTTAGCTTGAAAGTAAGTTGAAGAATGCCTAGCTGCTGGCACATAAATCATCACCAACAATCTAAGAGTAGAAGCACAAAAAGTATAACTGTAAATTATACAAGCAATATTGCAAATCTGTAAGCTACTTTACCCATTTCATTTCATACAAAAAACACTTATATGAAGTCTGTAAGCTAGGTTAAAGACATGTTATGAAGTGCAGAATCCAATGGCAATAGTGAATCTAGAAAACTTGCAACTTTGCAAGTGCAGAATCCAATGGCTGTAACTTGTTATGAAGTGCAACACATATTCATGACGAGTAATCATAACGCATTTCAACATACACATACACATTGCTCATGTAATTCAAGCCAAAGAGCTGATGCATTAACCAAAGGAAAGTACTTAGTTGTGTATCAAAAAGGCACAACCATATGTACTGATGCCATCAAATGTAAAATTATGTGGTTAAGAAATCAATTGAGCAATACCAAGAAACAATATTTGGTGATTTCAAACCATTAAGATCCAGCGAACAAATGATGAATTTTATAGTAGATTATTAATTATTGTAATAAGATTCCTTGCTGGATGCTAGTACAAGCAGTGTTGTGCAAAGTGGATCAGAATCTGCAACCAAACTAAATGTTGTGGTTCTTGAAGGTGACTTCAATGAGGAGACTGATGAAGATTGGACTGTGGAACACTTTGAAATCCATGAAGTTAAAGAGCATGAAGGAAAAAGGCCTCTACTGACTGGGGACCTACAACTGACTCTCAAGGAAGGGGCAGGGACTCTTGGAGATCTTACTTTCACTGATAATTCTAGCTGGATAAGGAGCAAAAAGTTCAGGCTTGGTGTTAAGGTTGCTCCTGGATATTGTGAAAGTATTTGTGTTCGTGGGGCTAAAATAGAGGCGTTTACTGTAAAGGATCACCGAGGAGAATGTGAGTTTTTTGCATATTCTTGTTTATGATTGATAAGCTAAAACCATTTACTGTTATGCTATGCTACTTGGATATGCCATTTGCTGGTATCTCATGCTGCAATTAGCATACGAAGTTGGCATGCTGCTTTACATAAGTCCAGTTTTAGTGAAATGCATATGACTGTCTTGAGGAAGTTTTGATACATTTTTTTTTCTTAATGTTGTTGCAGTATACAAGAAACACTATCCACCTGCTTTACATGATAAAGTTTGGAGATTGGATAGAATAACAAAGGATGGAGCTCTGCACAAAAAATTGGTAAAGGCTCAAATAGTAATTGTTAAAGGTTTTCTTCGGGTGCTTGTCAGGGATCCACATAAATTGAGAAGTGTAAGAATCCATTATCTAGCTCTCCTTGCATTTCCTATATTATAAATTTTCCTTTTTCATCACATTCTTTTTTTCCATATTGATATTTTTTTTCTTTTTTTTTTTTGGTCTATGAACAATGAAGGTACTTAGAAGTGGAATGTCTAATAGGATGTGGGAGAATACTGTGGAGCATGCTAAGACCTGTGTCCTATGAAGGAAGCTTTACATTTACCATTCAAATGCAACTCATAGCACTGGTGTTATTTTCAATCATATTTATGAACTCAATGGTCTTATTACTGATGGGCAGTTCCTCCATTTGGAATCTCTTACCCACAATCAAAAGGTTAGTGACATCAATTCAAAAATTTCTAACTGCATCATACATCAAAAATACAGTTTTAACTTACATATATTTAGTCCCACAAAACAAAAGGTAGTAGCTTTAACCATAAAGCCCAACAAATGACTAAATTGAAATTCAAAATCAAATAATATGCATAATAATACTAACAATAGATATATTCTTCTACATTGACAACTATCCAGATGATCACTCATGCCAAACTTAAAAAAATCCAATAAGTAAGAGAGTAATCCCGACTAACAATGGGTATTGCAAGAGAGTACATCTAAACAAGCAAACATGAAACCATTACAGTCAAACCATTATAAAATCATTACAAGAAACCATTACAAAATCATTCAAAACATGAAACCATTACAACTATGTGTTAGGGAGTACACAAAGAATGGAAAACTCGACTAACAGCCAAAAATATGAAACCACAAACAAGAAAACCAAAATATCAAATTGCAGAAACCAGAATACGTATCTGTAACCACCAATTGGATGAGTTTCTCTAAGAAAATTTTGTTGCTCGAAATCCCTAAGAAAATTTCCTAATTTGATCAAGAGTGCCGCTCGTTGTCTTCTCTTTTCTGCAATACTTGAGTCAAAACGGCGTCACTTCACCACAAAATGATGTCACTTTGACACAAAACGCAACACTTTGATTTTGAATGAAACGACATCGCTTCAAAACGCTAATCGGTTGTAAAATTGCGATTTCATCGATTTCACAAATAAAAATGCGATTTCATCCCTATTTTATACCAAATTCAAATTTATATGCATTTGAACTCGTTCATGTGATTTTAGATCGTAAAATCGTAAAAAAGTACATTTTGAATCGCGTTTTTGACAACCTTGAACTTCACAAAACTCTCAAATTGATTCTTAAAATAGACTTCAAACAATAAGGAAATGATAAATCTATCAAATTGACTCTTGCAAATAGACTTCATGCAAAAATCTCTCCTGGTATTCAAATAAGAAGAAAAAATAAAACTTCATACAAAATTAGTTGTCTAGTGTAATTCATACAACAAGAATCTCAAATCTAAGAAAAATCTAAATTCTTAAAAACTTAAGAATTTCAGGCCTTAAGTTTTCAAACTGGACTTCTCAATGTGGCTAACGATAGCAGTATTAACAGGACCAAAAAATCAATAATATCAGAATTAGTAGAAATACTAGTAAAAGCAACAATAGTCATTTACAAGAAATGGAGAATCAAAAGCACAGAGATCTCGAAGAAAAAATTTCCTACTGAAGGTTATTCAATGGGTGCAGTTATATAGTTAATCGAGTGAAAAATACAAGAATTGAAGATAAAGAATAAGAAAAGGAAAATAAAGGAAAAGTAAGAGCAAGAGAGTTATCTGTCATTATCGTGCATAAACACAACTTTCAGAAAATCATTATGAGCTCATCAATTATAAACTCCTTCCTCCATCAAATTGTGTTCTTTGATTGAAGGCTTCTTTCCCTTTAAAATCCCATGCTTATCAAGTTTTAATTCTTTAATTCTAGTTCAAATTGGATGGAACAAATGCATATTTCACCAAAGAGAAACCATTTTTGTTGACATTATTAATGATTACTTAGAGTTAGCTTGGATTGGGGAATAAAAAGGGGTAAGAAGGAAGGAGAAAGAGACAATTTTGAAAGACGCATATAGGATTTTTGAGACTTTTTTTTTAATTAAATAAGAGTTTTCACTCTCCATCATTTATTGTAAGATTCACGTTTGAACTAGTAGTTAAAATTATGCTATTTTGCACTAAATGACTTAGTAAATTGAATAAATTAGACGAAATAGTTAATTTGAATTTATGTTGTGTTCTTCAAAAAGTTTAAGGGGCCAATTGGCCCTTTATCCTTTAACAATTTATAGCACCTACTTTTGATGAGTGAGATTTACGGTTGGTTATTTTAAGAGTAAAATAAGAGGGACTGAAATGGATTAAAAGATAACTTGGGGGACATCTAAAAGGTTGGGAATTACCTCATCCAACTCAAAAAAAAGCCGAATCATTTTAGCCTTTCGAGGGTTGAATAAGGGGTTAAGCTCTTTCCTTCAGCTCCCTAAGGGCTAAATGACAGATAAGTACTTCTCATTCAACTCTCAAAAGAGTTGAATAGGGGCTAGGCCTTCTCGTTTCGTATTCAAAGAGCGAAAAATGGCTAGACCCTCCCTTTTGTCTCTCGAAGAGCCAAAAATGGGGGACGACTTTTATTTTTTTACAATTTTTTTTTCCTTTCTTAGCCAATTTAGTCCATTCAAAATGATCCATTTGATCTCGAAAGTTTAAAATTCTATCCCTTCAAGCCAAGCGAGATTCTCAAAGTTTTAAAGATCCAAATTTTGATAAATTCACCTCATAATTTTCAAGTTCATCATGAGGTCCATGTATCAAAAATTCAAAAATTAACTATCTATAATGATACTTTTAGAAGACTACAACAATACCATCATATTATTTTTAGGAGTTTGAGTGGAAACCTCTACCTCTTCTTAAACGTACTATCACCTGTAACATGCAAGAAAAATGAGTCCAGAAACATCCATTACAAATATCATAAGGACAAAAAACTAAGTGATAGCATGCAATGTTCTATATATCAATATGGTTTGGTTTCCAATTGTCCAATAGAGCTCTAGTAAAGAAAAGACATTAGAGATCCTAACACGTTAGAATCAAACAAATGCAAACATGTTGCTCAAGAAGAACAACACCTAGGTTAATAAACTTATAATCTTAAAAAAATAGAAAAATAGTAGAGTATATATTCTAAAGCTAGTTAAACTTCCATTACATTATACTTCGTTGAAGGCAAATAATTTCTCTTATTGCAATACCACCAACAGAACATGATAGCAATAAATTTTTCCTATCTATCTAAGAAAAAAAAAATATATATTTCTACTACAATTTTTTTTTTTTTGGTTATGTCAATATTTTTTCACCTTGATACATTTTGTGGGAGAAAAAATTTTTGATTTTACCATGTCAATTATTATTATCGTGCTCTAGCAAATTTACGTGGTAATGAAATATAAGCAATGCATATTGCTTCTTGCTTAAAAATATTATTCTTTGAGCTAAAAACTTGCAAAAGGTTCAACATTAAATATTATGACAATTCTTAATATGCAATCTTTAGTTGATTTTATTAGCTTTGAGAAAGTTAACCTTAGTTATTTGTTTGGTAGTTTTACTACCTCATGTTCTCAGATCGGATATGTCTAGGAGAAAAAGCTTATAATTGCAGAACGTGATGTTGGTATAAGTAATCATTAGGGAATAATTTCTAGAGAAAATAAAGGATAGACTTGATTGCCCCAAACTTTATTTTTCTCTCATTTCTTTCTAATTCACTCACAAATTATGAACATAATTTCTTACCTAGCATTCCTACTGTTAGTATCTATTTCTAAATTTCAATTTTCTTTCAATTTAAATTTTAAAATAGTTGCAACTATGCTTAGAAAATAAATATTATATAACAAAACCAAAGAATTTAAGGCTTTAATGCTTTGACAATCACAACAACTAAGGTAATGCATGCTTATATATCTAGTTTCTCTTAAAATACTAACAAACAAGAATAAGAAAAAATGGAGAAGAATATCTAGTTTCTCTTAAAATACTAACAAATAAGAATAAGAAAAGATGGAGAAAAATACATGATGTTGAAGAGAGCAAGACTTGCCAATTTTCTTCGTGAGAGGGTTTTTTTTTTTTTTTTTTTTTTGAGAATTAAAGCATAGGTTTAAGGGAAAAAAAACAAAACCAAAAAAAAAAAAAAAAAAGAAGAAAATTTAATAACAGCTATAGGAATAATTGTCTATTGACTAAAATTAATAATTACCATTCAGAAAAAACTTTATTTAGGAGCTAAAAAAAGAATAGATAATTAGAATTATATTCATTTTTTATGATTTATCAAATGGATATTTATCAATTGTTAGATGAGAAACTTCTATCAATCATGTTCAACAATCATACTAAACATCCTTTTAGTAAAAGAAAAAAAAAACCCCTCAAAGTTGAGCAGATCATGAATTGCACTCAAGTCTATAGAAAATGTCAGCAAACATGAATATTTGTTGACATGCCCTATTGCGAAGCTACCAATCTCAATCTTCCCACTGATTTGATGCTTTAAGGATTTAATACAAACTTTGCAGGATTAATCGTGATGCTGAAATATATACTGGTAAGACAACGCATTGATTTATTCCATTTACAACAACAAAATAAGTTCTCAAAATTTCTACAGATAAACTTCATACACAACTCAAATACAATATATCAGAACCTGTAAGTACATAGATCTTATACTTCTCTTTGATTTATACTTCTCTTATTTTAACAAATATTTTTTTAAAAAAAAACAGAAGGAAACCAGAGACTTTTGTTAGGCTAAATTTAGGAAAAAAAAGAAAAGTAAATTATTGTAACTTTAGTCGGTCCACTGACCACAAGAGACCCAATTTTTAGCACCTACTGCAAACTGAACATTAATTTTACTGATGCAAAATTGAATCGTTACAAAAGAATTCAAACATTTCCAATAAAAGTACAGAACCAAAAAGCGTTAAAGTAAGAAGTTTTTACTTTAAAGGTAAAAGCAACAAAGAGAATAGAAAGGACTCTGTGTTCTCTAAAGTCTCTAATAAAGTTTGACCCTCTACTACACAGTGGATACTTTTAGCCTCCATCATCTTGTTCACAGTAGTTCTCCTCTGCTGCGAACATCATGATGACATGAAATTATTACTAGCATCATCGAGGCCCGAAAGTGGTTCCCACATGATCACCTTTTTTTTTCCTAATAAATATAGCGAAATAGTTGAAGTTTGGACAATACGTTTTCATTCTGGATCGGTCCAAACAGGTCGGTCCTTTTAATGTGAATAGGAACAAAGATTGATCCTACCACATAATTTCTTCAGGCCAACGACTTCCTACACCAAGATGATATGGAACAAAATTGTACTCCCAACTATTAATATGAATATCGAGACATCAAAAAAGAATTACAAAGAAATAGAGGAAATGCGTAATTCAAAGCAAAATCGACTTTTATTAACCACACCTACCAAATGAACAGCAAGTTGAACAATCTTTTTTTTTTTTTTTTTTTTGAGCAATAGTTGAACAAGTTTTGATCCTCCATAGTTGAGAAGATCGGTCTCAAGACAGGACTTCAGAATGAGACAGCAGAAACAATATATCTTAGCATCCAAATCATATTTAAATTGGAAAATAATTAACTTGACCCGCAACAATCACCGAGTGAAAAGACAATTTTGAAGAAAAAAAAAATCAGGATTTTAACTTGACATCCAATCTTTACGGATATCAAATGTGTAGTTGATCTCCAAGTAGCACTTGTTGTCATCATCAACAAACTGAAAGAAAGAAAAGGACATGGCAAAACATTAGTAGCAGCACCAAATGCAAAGCCTTAAACATCTTTGATGACTTTCATAACTAAATATCTAAATATAGGATGCCCCACAAACTTTGAATTTCAACATATTTCATTTAGACTCTGTTTGTTTCGCAGAAAATATTTTCTAGGAAAACATTTTTCATATTTTTGCATCCCAAAAAAAATTAATTAATGGATTTCCTGATAATCAAATTAAATCTTGGCAAGTAATCAAATTAAATCACCCATTGACAAATTAGATCCATGCAGGTATCAGAGGAATTATGTTAAGCCTCATCCTATGGCCAGATGAATCAGCAAAGTGCATGAAACAAAATGAACATGAAGAAATGGATTTTCTATCGAAATGCCTTATTATCAGCTTCAACTATAACATGCAGTGCTCGCGTCTAACTAGTTTATATCATGGAGAGGGGGAAAATGGTTAAGCCTCCACAAAATAGATTTGACGCTTAGAGTAAACTGGAAACATAGAAAACAGCAGGAATTACCTTACTTCTGGCTGAGTATGATCCTCTAGCAAATATACCAGATGGAGTAATTTCTTCAGGCATTTCATGCGTGTAAGGCTCTGGCTGAGGACTGAAAGTTCCAAGCATCTCCTTTGTGCTATCCACTACTATGCAGAATCAGACAGGGTGAGGTTAAAACACAACAAAGATAAGAGGGCGGAGAGGGGGAAGAGGGGGGGAGAGTAATGGAGATGAAGCAGGATGGGGAGGAACAAATTACCCTTCACACCAGTTTTCCAGACCATGTTAGTATACTTCAGGCCGGATACAATGTTATTCCCAACCTGAAAAGTGAACTGCAAGCTATAACGGCTGCCTTCTTTTAAGGTGAACCATGTGCCTTTGGGATTTCCATTCTCAGGAATAGAAAGAACAATATCAGGTCTACCAGGGGACCTGATTGCAAGGCTCATGATCTTGACTTCTGGATCTAGAGTTTCTACATTGTTACAAGACAGGAAATTTCAGAGATACAATGAAATTTGATCGGTGCCATTTGTATAATTCTGACGAAATTACATAACGTTAAAACAGGAAATTCACTCGAAATTTGGAAAATAAAAAATTTCAATTGATGAAATGCATGTGCAGAAGACACCTGGAAACAGATAAAATTCTTACAAATTTTGGAACAAGAATGAATAGTTTGACTATATCCATGAAAATCAAATTGTAAAAAGGGAGAATTTTACATTCTCAAATAATTATATTAGCAGATTCTTCCAAAAATCCCAGAAAGTAAACCTTCATTCACACAAATTGGCAGGAAAATAAATCATAAAAAAAATCCAATCATTCCTACTAATGCAATTCAGGGGGCAAAAAACTTTGTTCTGTTTGCAACCAATTACATGGGAAAAAATTTAACCAAATTAAGGATAAAATTTCCTAAGTGTTTCATTCTCTTAGCTGAAAAAGCTGATCCAGATTGAAGTGATTACCTCCAACAGAATTAAAATCCACACTTCCAAGAAGCTGTTCCTTCCACCTCCTCAAGCTTTCATCATCCTACAGTCTCAAACACCACAAAAACAAGAAACGAGATGGAGCATCAATAAATTTAAGGAACAGGATTAAGCCTTATTAAAATTAGAGAAGATGGAACTGAGATCAATAAATGAGATAAAAAGAGTCAACCTTATCTTTTTCAAGTTGCTCTTTGAGAGTGTATTGAGGACCCAATTCAATCTTCCTATCCTCATCTTCTTCTTCTTCCTGATCAGTTACATAAATAGAGTTCTCACTCATTTGTCTACTCATACCACCACTTTTAGATTCATCAACTGGATGCTCTGCTTCTCGTCCATCTGGTGGTGCTGCTTTTGCTGCTACTTGAGTCTCTGAAACTTCATCACTGCTTGTCTCATCAAAACCCATGATTTTGGTACTTGGCTCCGCACCAACCGTCAAAGACATCAACAGCCCATGAAAAGAAATAACAGACACAAAAACAAACGGCAGAAACACTGTGTATCTCTCTCGCACACAGAATGTAACACAATTTAAGAGATGACAAATTTAAAAAGAAAAAGAAAACTGAATGACCCGAAAGAGCTAAAGAATACAAAAGAGAAGCCAAAACCCAACCACCAACAAAAATGAGATAAACCAATTAGTTATTGTATACTAAAAAGAGAAAGAGGTGTCAAAGAATCTTGAAAAGGATAGAAAACAAAATCAAGAAAACCCACAAAGGATAACCCTTCAAACCAGAAAAGACACTAGCCCGAAAATGGGCACACACATGGAAAGAAATGGAGGGTTTGTTTAGGAAAGTCAAAAACACAGAGAAGAAAGAAATGGTCATGTGGTGATCCGAAATTATGTACGTATCAAAGAACAATGTGTGCGAGAGAGAGAGAGAGAGAGAGAGGGAGGTGGCAAGTTCGTGAAGGCCACTCCTGAACTAGGATCCAAAGACCACGATTCGAGGTGGTTCTAATCAATCAACTACATTGCGACGTACATACATACGAGAGAGATTATTCGACAGCCTAAGATTGGGTGGAGGATAGGAATAGAAAACCCTTGACCCTTTCTCATAGTTATTATGATTAGGAAACGGAAAAGCTGCCGTTGCTTAGGATTCATGCAACTAGCACACGTACAGGAGTACCGTGACTTAGGTTTTCTTGGACGTTCTGTCTCTGTCGTTTTTTGAGATTTTTTTTTTTTTGAATCTTTGATTTTCTCCTGTGAACCAAAAAGATGGCCTTTTAGTATTTAGATTGCATTAACCAAAAGATTGTCAGGGGATTCCACAACACTTTGTTTGGATGGGGTATTTAAAATGGATTGGAAGAGTTATTAATAAAATGGAATGGATTGATTTGATTTAAAAAGAGAGTGTTAAATTATATTTATATTTAGAATGATAAGAATGAAATGAAATGGTTTGAGAGTAATTTTGTTTGTTTATACTGGAATAGAATAAAATATTAACTTAAAAATTGATAAAAATACTCTGATATATAAAAATATAATTTTCTTTTATTTCTTCATTTATCAAATATTTAATATTAAAATAGAAATTTATTGTTATTATTCAAAAATTGAATAATATTTTTATTGACAAAAAATATAAACAATTAATTTTTTATAATTTTTGCTAAAAAATTAAATATAAATTGTTTGAAAAATAAAAATTTTTTAATTAAAAGAATAAATTAATTTTAAAATTGAAATTAATATGCTAAGACAAAAAAAAAAAAAAGAAGCTCAGCAGTATTATTGATTAAGCTTAAGCATTTAAAATAACGATGTAGATGTCAAGTATGGACAGAGGCAGCAGCAACGGTGGAGCATTGGACGTCTTCAGAGAAAAAGAAAATTGAAATAGAAA
>CATIWR010359291.1:0-71790 GCA_949677035.1 Omphalea diandra
TCACTCAAGTGTTTCAACAGGCTTACACTTAAACCTTTCTAAAAGTGTTTTTACAGGCTAACACAAAACCTTACAATTTGGTGTTTAATGCTCACACCTAACACTTGTAAAGAAGATGAAGAAAATGAGTAGCAAAGATTAAGAGCTTTTAACACTTGTAATAAATTCTTTAGCAACCTTCTTCATGGCTGTTTGGTGGAGTATTTATAGCCAAACTTCACCAAAGAGACGTTGCAGATCATAACTCATAAAATCTTTGAGACATGCTTGGCAGATTTTGCATGTAATGCTTGTCAGAATGAAATCGCGGTCGCGAAATCCAAATTCTTCAAGGGAAACCCCGTTTGTGTCTAACGGCTAGTCTACGTGGTAGCTTCTTATTAGTTCACCAGGAAAATATAGTCATTGTCTTTTACCTACTTTCAGAAGTCACGGTCGTGAGTTTTCTTGCACAGGCCGCGACAGAGGCCGCAAATCCATCTGCCAAAGTGATTAACTATCTTCCACAAGGATCGCGGTCGCTACCAGCAAGATGTCTCTGTGATTTTTGACTTTCAACAGTCTTCTGGGACACTTGTCAAGCTGTGGTTGTGAACTTGCTTCCCTCTTGAATTTCTTTAAAATTCACAGTCGCGACTCAAATGAGACTTCCATCGTGAATTCATCTGTGTCAATCTGACTTCTTTCTTTCCAAGCATTGCGGCCGAGAATGGCTCTGCGATTTTGCCTGCTTGATTTTCAGCATGTCTTAACATGAGTCGCGGTCACGAATCCTAGATTGCGGTCGCGATTTACATGTCACTTTGGAGTTCATCAACTTCTTCAATTCTTCTTGAGAGATTGATTAAATTCTGCAAGAACAACACTTATATGAAATATTAGTGATGATCAATCTACTTTGTCAAGATCAAAAGAGGTTCTAAACCTAGAATTGATTATCCTAGTTCAACAATTTCTTTCTTTTTAGACTTATTTTGATAATTCCTAAATCATATCTTATTACTACTTCTTCATTGCTAATTAACAAAGCATAATAACAATTCTTTTTCCATTTAAGCTAATACAATTATATCTATTCATAGTTAGCTATATTGATTGTTTCCACATACATGCAAAACACAATCTCATTGCATTCTAACTTTCCTAAACTCATAAGTTATACTGTTCAAATTAGCAACTAACTCAAGATTCATTTATCTCAAATTCATCCTAAGAATGGTATCCCTTTCATAGCTAATCATAGTGATTACCAAAGAAAGCTTGATTATGTTGCATATATTTTGCTAAAATCACAAAAAATTTGGGTCCATTTTTTGCCTTATACATAGGTGCAAGCATCATATGGGTCTAAGCATAAGATCACAATCTACCCCCTTAGCCCACCCACACTTAAATATGACATTATCCTTAATGACATGTATTCTAAAACACAAAAGGTAAAAAGAGGTGTTATAGAAAAGAATACTCCCCTATCATCTTGATAGAAGGTTGATTGTATCCAAATCTCTTCATGCATTTAGCCTAAATTCTCTTAAACACTTAAGAAAATAAAAAAATCAAGTAGCCAATTTAGATAGAAAATAAAAATAAAATAAAAACTAGCTAAATGAAAATGAGAAAATGCAAATGAAATCCAATTGAACATAATTTGACCAAGCTAAATTGCTTTTCTCATCCTCATTTTCTCCATAGCAAACCTAATCAAAAATAGAAAACTTTATTCAAGAATTAAAATAAAAACTAATAAAGAATAAAACTTCCTATATTTTCAAAGAAAAGATAAAACTTTGGTTGACTCCCCAAGAGTGCTATTTTAAGGTCTTGTAGCATGACCCTTAAAACTAACTTAACTTAAATATTACCTTGGGTTTATGAATGTCCTTCATTAATATTATATATAAGCAATGGGTTAGACTAAAACTCTTTAAATCAATGATGGCCCAATCCATATACCTCTTTTTCTTAACCTATTTTCTTTTTCTTAGTTCAATTCATTAAAGATTAGAACATAAGAGGCATTTTGCTTTCCAAAATATGCATGATCATAAAAAAAAAGAAAAGGTAATGGGCCTAACTCCAATTGATAAGAATATAAAAGATAACGATGTGTCTTTGTAATCTCATCATAGTCTAATTCATCAATAGAGGAGAGAAAAGATGGGTTAGCATTATGAATTTCAAAAAAAGAAAGGATCACTTGCCTTGCTTTTCTTGATAATAAAACCCTCATCATCTTTGACATGTTTAGACTTTTTAATTTCAAAATTGCCTCCTTTTTATTGATAATATCCATGCACACAATCTTCTTTTTATCAATGCACAAGCAATTATCCTCTTTCATGGGTTGCTCTATGATTTCTTATGGATTTCCTTTCAATTTGCCTTCCTTGATAAGCTCTTCATCTTTATTAGTCTCTCTATCCTCATCCTTTTCTATTATTGGGTCAATCTCCTTGTCACTCCTTAATGTAATATCCTTGACTTATTCCTTATGATTAGGCTCAAAGTGTTAGGTAAGGTCTCACATGATCTAAAGTTTAAATCATTATCCATTGGTTCTATTTGAATTTTAATGTTATGAAAGGATGAAAAGGTCAAGCTTTCTAGATTTGCTTCTAGTCTTCTTTACATCTCATCTTGTTATTTTAACCTGGCATCAATTTTAGTGATGTATTGCTCTAACATGCTTTCTAGGTTAGACTTTTCCTTATGGGATTGAAAGGTTCGTGGTTGATGAAAAATAGGGGCAACACAAAGATTGGGGTTCAAATAATTATCATTAGACCAAAAAAGGTTGAGGTGGTTTTGCCAACCAAGGTTGTAGGTAATATAATAAGGATCGTTGGGTTGGTAATTGAAATTCCCCATCTCTTGTTTGAAAGGATTCCCTATTTGACAAGCTATACTTCTATGACGAATTTCCCCACACAATTTGCATACCACCTATGAGAAAAAAGAAGAAGCCACATTATAAGTCGTCAAATCTATTTGCTTGGTAAAGACAGGTACTTGGGCTTGTAATTGTAATGCCTTGAGCACATCCATGTCATAGAGTTCTAATTATGTACAAGAGTTAAATAAAAAGAAACGCAAAGTAAACAAAAATAACAATTTCATATTATGAATTGAATCAAAGCTTGTAATATTATAGCACCATGTCCCCGACAATGTTGCCAATTTCTTTGATCCACAAATTTGATGTTCAATTAAATCAAGTAGAGTGCTTCCAACTTGATTACATAAATTTCCAATTATCTTATTTCTTTAAAATTAATCTTCAAACCATGATGAACGTGACCATAAGAAAATGTTGATCAAAGTAATAGAGTGCATAAGTGTGTAAAGATATCATCGCAAAAAGATAAGGGGAATAAGTATAAGAATATGATGATCCTATTTTGATAGGAAAATCAAACATTAAAGATAATAATTAAACTAAGAATACAAAAAATAAAAAATAAAAACTAACTAGTAATTGAATTGTAAAAATATGGAAGCAATTAAGAAAAAGAAAACCTTAAACATTTAAAATAAAACACATATGACACTTAACTTCACCAATGGAAAATCATGAAATTAATTATCATTTAATGACATGTTGGAATTAGAACATTCAACTATTGATTGACTCTCTAGTTATTAAGCTCTCTCTCAAGTATATTTCTTAATATGTATCCATTCCTCTAGATCCATCTCTCGATGTCAACTAGGAATGTATTATTTCATTAACATAAGCAATCCTTTATGTCATAGTAGTAGGTTAAGTGGGTATCTCTACTCATTAGTTAACCTAAGGGAAATGATACTAGGTATATTTCAATTTATATTCTCTCAATCTATAAATGAAACACAAAACATGTAATTGATGGCTAAGCAATCACGAGCTTTAGGATCAATAATCATTCACTTATAAAAGAACAAAATCCAAACATATTCATTGAAATAAAAAATTAATCAATCTTTATCCATGGCTACATCAAGGTCTTAAATCAAAGATCAAGCCTAACATACAAACAAAACAAGTCAAATCTGAAAGTAAAAACATCATTTTAACGATGAAAATAAGAAAGAAGATAAGGACAAGTGAAATCTCTCAATGGTCTGGATAGACCTTTTCTTGATCTCCTCATTTGATTCAATAAAGCTTTAATCTCTTAAACTTGATCTCCTTTTAAAATGTGTTTTCCTTATTTTCTTATCTCAAAAACTTTTTTTTCCTACCCCCTTTTAACTTTTCTCTTGTAAACCCTAAGTATAAGCTTTATATACTTTTTAAAAACCTTAAAATCTAGGCAAAAAATGTAGGCTATAAATTGCCCAGGTCGCAACATGTGTTAAACACAAAAAAGTCACAGCCTGCAACTTTGGTCATAAGTACGACAAAAGCTCCTTCTCTTAACACTAGGGGCGAGCAAACCTTCAGTTCAGTTCGATTTTTTTACCAAATTTTAATAAACCGAATTTTTTATATTTAAAATTGAACCGAACTGAAATTTTTTAAAAAACCGAATTAACCAAACTGATTAAACCAAAATTTATGTGTCTATAAACCGAATTGAACCGATCTTATAAAGTTTGGTTCGGTTTAATTTGTTTCAATTAAATTAAATGTATTTTAAATCTAGTTCGATTTAAATTGATTAGATTTATTAATTACTTTGATTAATTCAGTATATTCGGTTTTCTATCTAAAATATTGAACCAAAAGCTAAAAAACAAATTTTTTTAAAATTATAACCGAACAAACCTATTTCATTAAAGGATCAAACCAAACCGAACCGAACCAACTCGGTTCAATTGATTTTTCAATTTGGTCTAATTTTTGCTTACCCTACTTAACATGTCCAAATGTCTAACTCAGTCCTTAAAGTTCTATCCATGCCCAGTTTGGTTCTAATTCACTCCAAACTTGCTTAAACACCTATAAAACATCTAAATATAAAAAATAACTTAACTCAAAATAACTTAGTTTGAACATAGACTAACACAAAAAAAGCCTAAAACACATCAAATAACTATGAACAAATTAAGCCTAACATAACCTCATGAGATCATAAGGGCTTAAACTCCCTTACTTAATCATTTTTAATACCTGAAAAAATAGAATTCTTGAGCAAAAGTAAAGAAGGAAATAGTAACATAACAAGATTAAAATATTAAGTTATAGAATTAAGGCTAATCCTTGATCCTAACCCAATGTCTTTAAAAGATATGGGTCATAGACCACAAGGTCCACCCTATGTTCTACCATTTGGGTTCCTAAGATACCCTAAAGAAAAAAAAAAAAGGTAAAAATCTAGATTGAAAAGAAGAAGGTTTTAATAAAATTGTTCTAAAGAAAGTAGACTGTACAAATCAATTGGTGGTTTATATTGCTTACTTAGTGGTTTTTACAGACCAAAAAATGTCTGTACAGTGCATCAAAACCTTATTTTCAAAAAAAGATATGAGAAAAAGAAAGGGAAAAAAAAAAGGGATAAGGGGCCTAGGATGTTTTTGAATATCTTTCTCGCCCTAAAAGGCACTTAGTAGTAGATTTATCCTCCAAAATACAAAGGGAATGCTTAAGAATGAATTATAAGAGACCTTTTTCTATTTTGGATCTTTGGTGTAATTGATTGGGTGTTTAGTTTCTATGGATTTAATGTTTTGGAGTAGTATTTTTGGAAGTGTTTTGTTAGAGTTATCTAAACCTTTCCCTCTCTCTCCAATAGTGGGGTAATTATAGAGGGAGAAAGGTGCACTAGAGCTGGAATGGCTCTTGTTACACCATATTTGCAACCTATAACAGATAAGGGCCATGAAAGTTCTGGAATTAGGATTCTCAAGTAGTCTATACAACTAAGTGGTTGGCTATTTGGCCTAATGGTTAGCTATATATCTAATTAATTTATAAGGGGTGAAGTTTTAGAATCTTCTACTGGCTAGGGTTTAGGGTTTGATTGTACAACTAATTAGTTGTCTATACAACTAATTAAACCAAGGCTAACAGATTCAAGCTTTTAGGCTAGATGTGCTTGGGCTTGGTTTAAGGTTTGATCCAAGGCTTTTTAAGGCTTTTTGTCCTTCTCTCTTTTACAATTTCCCTTACATTTTGTGAAATAATTTCAATAGTTTTCATCTTTGGGCTTGCATCTAGAGGTTTAAAATCTAATGCTTAAAGTTTATCCCTACTTTGTAGGGCTTGGAAAATGACATTTAGAAAATGATCATTTGAACAAAACTCAATAAAGCAAATTAGAAGTGTAAACATTGAATAAGATACCAAAGGATATGATTCTTTAGTAGCTCCTCGAGCAAGTACTAAAATTTGTTTTGAAAAATTTTTAATAGGTACTGGTGTGTTCAGTGTGCCTCTAACAACTTTTAAGCAAAAACTGGGTGGTTTAGCAACTATTTAGCAAGTACTAGGTCATGTTCTAGTAATTCTCTAGCAAGTACTAGCATATTTCATATGTTCCGTACACTTTCAATAATTCTCAAATAGGTACTGAGTGTCTTAGAAGCTTTTTAACAGGTTCTAGGTTTTATTTTCGTAGCTATCTAGCAGGTTCTAGGTTTTGTTCTAGCAACTTTCTAGCAGGTACCAGTGTATTCTAGACATTTGTAACAACTTTTTTGTAGCTACTAATGTTCTTGAATCTGTTTAAAGTGTCATAGCCTGTCTAGCAGAGGATTCTAGTTCTTATATAACTTTCTCAAAAAATATTTTGTTATAATTACTTGTCTGGCTTATTAAAGTATTGTTTGGTGTCATTGTAGCCTTTTTGACTACTTGGGAGTTGACTTTTATTATTACTACCCTTCTAACTATTAATAAAATGCCTACATGTTGGAGCAATTACTTATAACTTAATGTTGTTAAATATCTGGTTGGGTGAGTGTCTTTGGTTGGAACAACTTTTAAAATGTAGATTATATTCAAATGAGTGGTAGATGAGGCAACCCAAGAGGCAGGTGAATTAGGTTGTAAACAAAAACACAACCAAATATTGCAGAAGCAATACAAATAAATCAACACAAAGATTTTATTGTGGTTCGATAATGTGCCTACTCCACTCCCCAAGCTTTCACTTAGGCCTTTCTATCCCTTTTATAGGCTCAGGAATGACCTTTCCTTTTTCAAGACTCAAGGATAACGTTCTTTTTTTATAGGCTCAAGGACAACCTTTTCAATCACTCACTTTTACAAGGAACAAGAGAGCCAACCCAACCCCTTAGTATTTATCTAAGCACAATACCAACCTTTACAACCAATAGTAAGGATAGATATAAGTAGTGTTAATGTCTCTCAATTAGGCAGTAAATACACTTTAGTGCTTAAGAAAACCTACTTTCAAAATAGTAACAAAATATTCTCACTCTGCCTAAAATACAAGTAACATTACAAAAGGTTTGCACAAAGAGTTACAAAGATTTTTTCTAGTTATTTACAAATGATCTCTGAAGTATCATCAATTAATTCAGTCTCTAGAAAAGCTCCTTCTATACCCAAACTACAAAACTAGACATTGGAGTACTTGAAGTTAGGTTTGACAACTTTTCTTCAAAACTAACCATTAGAGGAGACAATACCCATTGTTTCTCATCAACGCCTGTTGAACTTGAAACAAATAGCTCCAATGTCAATTGTCAATCTTCCATGCTCGTTAATCTCAATTTCAACACTTACTGGCTCATGATTAATGCCTATTATAAATTTCCTAGAAAGCATGAACTTGATGCTTTATTGTTCAAACTCTTGCAAACATACTTCAACACCTGTTAAACAATTTGCAATGCTCGTTAGAAACTCCTTTAATGTTTATTGAGAAGGGCCAATGCGCGTTTTGAGTTTCAAAAGCTTTTAGAGCATTTTTCAATGCTTGTTGTGAATATGCAATACTTGCTGCTTAGCCAGATCAATGCCCATTGTGAATCCTTAACGCTCGTGGCGAGGTCCAATAACTCAATCTAGAGCACTTGTTCAATGCTTGTTGCAAAAGGACAGTGCCCATTACGAGGTCCAGAATATATAGCTCATCTAAACATTTGTTAAACACATATTGAGACATTCTTCATGCCTATTGAAAGTTGCTCAACACCTATTGGTTGTCCCAAACTACACCACTTATATGAAAACACTTGGGGTTACATATCCTTCAAACATCAACACAACATTCTCCCCTTATAAAACACAAAAAACACTAAAATACAAACACATAATTGACATTGTTTTGTTATCATTCAAAACACATTATTCAAAATACATCATTGTTTTGTTATTATTCAAAACACATCATTCAAAGTAGAAAAGTAATGCTAATGCCTTAGGCTCACATGTTCTTTAAGCATTTTCCCTCTTGACACAACATATTTTACTATAAAATTTCTCTTACTATCTCTAGGTTGTAATTTTGTCATTTTAAGGGTATTCTAGTAATTTTATAGGCAAGATGGTGGTTGGATGAATCCTTCTAAGCTTTGGTAACATTGAGGGCAATTTGGTAATTCTATCTTAGGATCATTTTTTCTTTTCTATTGATTTTTAGTGGGTTGTACAAATATATTGGTTATCTGTACGAACAACTTGACAAGGCTTTATCCAAAAAATAGAGTGCAACAAATCACATTGTACGGAAAGGCATTAGTTATCGATACAAACAAGCGTTGTCTATACATACAACCCCTCTATATAAGGGTGCTAGAAAGCTTTTAGCCTCATTTGTGCTTTCATCTTCTTCTCTCTTCTTTTCTCTTATTAAAATTCTCTAAACTTAGGTTTGCTCTTTGCTTCTGGACTTTCTCGATGGTCAGATCTGACGACTAGATGTTTAATGCTCTTGATGAGTTCTTGGATGGGGACGTGGCTACATATAATGCTCTGGGGAAACTACTGGTTACTTGGGGATTTTGGAGTTAAACCTTCTAATGAAGGCAACCATAAATCCAGTGGGTTTCGAATCACGTTAGGACACACTAGCTTCGAGTGTGGTAGGTACTTCCTTCTTATTTCTTTTACTTTTTGAATTTCATCTATTATTTTATTTTTATATTTTTACTTACAATACTGCAGACTTTAGACATTACCCCATAATTATTTTCTGCATGCAAACACTAGGTTAGCTTAAAAATATTCAAAATTAGGGACAAGACATTAACCTTTAATTTTTGAAAGAGAAAAAATTTCTTATTATTTGTCAATCAATTATATCGCCTTGGTTTGTGCACTTATATGATCAATTATTATTACTATTATTTTTCTTGAATTTATTTTTGCAAATATTTTACTGATTTCAAACTGAGTTGTACTGGCCTTGTGGAATTTTGTACATAATTGTTGAATCAAATCTAGGGCTTTATGAAAATTTTTTGGCAATTTTATTTTCATAATTTTTAGCAAAATTTTACAAATGATCCCATCATAATAGGGTCAATTATTCCATGTCTTTGAAATTTCTCTTGTGTCATTTGATCACTTGCGTAGGAAAAAGTGTAGGACAATATTTTATTATTCAAAAAATTAGATATTTTACATACCTTGGATTGGTGGCTTGATTCATTTTACTAGCTGACTTATGTGGTATCAATTTGTGTGTATGTGCATGACTTTTCCATTGTTTTGGTTTCTCCTTTGTTGTCCCTTTTTCTTACTATCATGTGGGGATTGAATTTTGCTCATTTTTCTGCTCATTCCTTTCCCTTTTTCTTTGCTAGGTGATGTTGTCTTCGACAAAGGAGGCAGAGCGGGTTGCCTAACTGGGGCTTGGTTTAAGTAGTTGCATCTTCGAGTCATCACTTACTTAGAAGAGACCAATCTTTTGCCATTTCTTTTGATGCTACTGGAGAAAGTCCTATGGATTGGCTCTATTATGACTCAAGTGCTAGCCAAACGGTGGATGGATTCCAACCATACTTTCTTCTACTATTGATCGAAGAGGTGGTGATCACACTTAGGGATTTTACATACTTGACTAGGATTTAGTTCGCAGTTCCCATAAACTTTGGCCAATGCTATAGAGGGATTATGTCTGTCAACACTTGAGGTGAGTTCCCCTGACAAAGGGGAGTCTATCCTTTATGTGGGCTAGCTTAAAGGCTAATGCTTCCATTGTTGTTAAGGACAATCCACAGGAGGTGGTGGAGATCTACCTATTATTGACGATAGAGAACCTAAGGCTCATCCATTGTTTCAATGGGGTTCAGGATGCTAGCTTACTTATACCATTACTTAGAATAGTGCAATAGGGGCTAGTCTTATGAGGGAGGTGCTTGGCGCATGTTCATCGTAAGTATTTTTTGAATCTTTTTTACTTCATCTATTTATTCTTTTTGAGTGGTTATTGAACTAACTTTGTTTTTCATTAATAGTCTTAAGAGGTGAAGCTGGGCTTATTGTAGGTTAGTAACCCCTTGTTTGACATGGAATGTTGTTTCCTCAATTTACGTGTTGGGGTGCCATTCACTAGAGTGAGTCTTCAATAGAGGTCAAACATGGTTGCTTTAACACCTTTATCTTGGATCAGGTACTTTTGTCTTGCAAGAAGAAATAACTATTAGTTCCTTACATTGTTTATTAATCTTGGTCATATACTTATAGTAATTAGTTATTATTGTTTCTTTTATAGCTTAGTCTAGAATAGAGGAGGCTTGCTGATGCTTAACAACAAGAGGTGGTGGAGGCGGAGGCTCATTCCTAAGAGTAGCACTTACTGGTTGGGCCTTTTTTGCAAGAGTGGTACTTAGGGAAGTGGCTCCTCTGATGGCGTAAGGGGTTAAACACTCGGCCTGTTCCTCTACATTTGCCTTCAGACATGTTTTGGGTGGCAAATCTTAAAGAGGAGAAAGAGATTTAGACAATTTTATTATTTATGCTATAAAACTGGCTTGTTATGGATAGGATCACCTATTGAACTTGAATGATTGGGGCTCTTATAAGGACGATCTGATGGTGAAAGAGATTATTTGAGCATTCCTACAACATGAGGCATATGATAGGACAATTCTACACCATGGGATAAAAGACACAATTGCGCATACCTAGCGAAGGCCTATAGAGTCTGCTCCGATTGTTCAAAGGCATAAGAGGGCCTACACTTATGCTCTTAGGGGATTAGAGCCTGTGGTGGTGGGTGAGCTCAACCCCATCCTTAATAGCATGGTCGAGTCTTGCATGGCGTCGCTAATTGAGTCGATGATGGTGCTAGAGATTAACTAATTAATGTGCACTTTCGAGCCGATAGATACTACTCATGTGAGTATCTTTTATTTTGTATCTTTGTTCATTCTGTCGTTGGATTTGTTTACATGTTATTCATATGATACATATTTTATAGCTTTTTTGCATCTAGGCTAAGGTGATTGCATAGCTAATTGCCTTTTTGAAATGAGAGGTAACATAATAGACTCGAGGAATGCAGGTCAGTAAATAATAAAAATGCAAATTATATATGCATGTTCATGAGTTTGCTTGTGTGCTTAGTGTCCCATCTATCTTAACCCTTGAGTGTCTTATAAGAGATGATCCAACACCTGACACTGGAGCTATGAGATGTGAAGTAATGTTTAGCAACGGTAAAGGACCAAATTTAGAGGATGGTGCCACTAGCGGTTGATGACTTTGATGAGCATGTTGCCCCAGGGAAAGCAGAGGAGACTACTTTCGGGGATGAGGATTGATCTATCTAGTGCCCCCTTCTTAGGACTTTTCTCTTTATACATTTATTGAACATTGTGGATATCTCTAGTATTGCTGGACAAATGTTTGGGTGATTTTAAATGGCCAATTATTTTTGGATGTTCGTTTGATATAAGATTTTTAGGATATTCTACTTTCATTTTTGCTAAACTTTGAAATCCTTGTAGGTTAGATTCATGATTTTAATTCTGGCCATGAATTAATTTCTTGGATGTATGATTACGTTACTCTTGCTCATTTACTTATATATATATATATATATATATATATATAAGTAGTTTGTACAGACAAATTGTTTGTACATGCTATTAGTTATGTATGCAGATGGCTTGAGAAGTCTGCATAGCCTTGTAGTATAATACTATTCACAACTGTCAAGCACTAAGTACCTTCTCTCTCTTCTACAAGTACCCATCCACGATTTCCACTTTCAAATCTATCTTTTTCATCTTCTTAATAATGGCTAGAGCATTTTTAAGGCTTTTCCACCTCAAAGTTTATCCAATTGACCTTGGGCCTCCTTAAGGCTCTCCATTTCCTCTTTATCTATTCGACTTGACATATATTTTCTTTGGAAGACTTGTAATTTATGGGATCCCATTATCCATTCTTTTCATTTTGGGGACATTGAGATCTACCCCTACCAAAGGAATTTGGACCATTCTCGACTGTCTTATCATGGCTGCATATCAGATAGCCTTGCCACATTTGGTTACCCATACATTTGAAAGATGATGGAGTTATTTGATATATGCTACGATGAGGTACCTAGGTACACTTTAGGTGAGGAGAAAATTCTCATGTCTCCATTTCTCATTGTTAATCCTTCTAAAGGTTATGCCTGTGCAACATAGCCTACATTATAGCAATTATACTAATGGTGGAGTTCCTATTGAGGTATGACAATGGAGAGATAGACTTACATATTTTAACCCTTTTTGAAGAGGCTAAGCCAGGGAAAACTCCCATCTTGACAATTCTAGGTGAGACCCTTATAGGCTTATATAAGGTGTCTCTTGGTGTTTGTGATTCATTCTCTGATAGTCTATTGCTAATTTAAGTATGCACCTTATATGCAACATTTTATATATTTTATTATTTTTATTTTGCCTTAACTTTTGTTTGGACCACCCTTAAGAGTTTTCAATCCAACGGGCTGCTCATTTTTTGCTTAGGCCACCTTTTGAGTTTTCAATATAACGAGCTTATTATTATTATTATTATTATTATTATTATTATTATTATTATTATTATTATTATTATTATTACTACTACTACTACTACTACTATGTATTTTTTAAATTTTTTCATAGCTATGGCTATAGGAGAGATTGGGCTTGTTGGTTGTTCCCACTGTGAATGCGATGTTTTATTACCCATAACATCATTTTGAATCATCATCTATTAAGTCTTGCTACTACCAAGGCTGAGTGGATTGAGTGCATGTCTCACATTGGTGCTTTTGTCATTCACTAGACTTGCCTATGGTAAGGCCGATATTTACTATGATGACCTATAAAGATTGTATGATCATCCCAACTCATTCATCTGACACCTTTCATGATCAAGCTAGGATACACTACCAGTTTAACGATCCCCATAATGAGGTTCCTTTCCTCCATTCCTTCATTGAGGGACTATTGACCTAACATTTCTTGTATTTAGTGGGTGCCACATGGTTGGACCACTATGTCTATGACTTCTTCACTGTTAAAGACATCGACCCAGAGGATGATGTTGACTTCATGGCTTGGCTATAAGGTACTTAGAGTTGCAAGACTCTCCTTATCTCATAAAAGTATTAACTATGGCAAACAATGATCTTTCACGGAAAACTTATTATATCATGGCTAGTTTAAAGACATGTTTGACGAAGATCACTTTTGTTATTCAATTGTGTTTCCTTTTGATATTATACACGATATGGATAAATTCATTTCACATATTACATATTAATTAAATGTATGGTTACTACTTTTAATAATGGCACATTAGATTGTATGATTGTCTTGCTATATGCCATTGGCTCGTTGATCTTTTGCTCTTCATTCTAGTCATCTCTACCATTATCCTTTGTCCCATCATCCTCAGATGAGTATCTCTAGTGATAAGTCACACTTTCTTACCTTTTGCTTTACTTGTTATATATTTTATGTCCTAATTTTGCCTAAGTTGCCATTTCTAGTTTCGGCCTAGTGGACCTTTTTTCTTACCTTTTCTCCCCCCCCCCCCCCCCCCTTTTTTCTTCTGTTTCTTATATTTTTCTTTGTACCCTAATTTTTTCCTAAGTTGCCTTTTGGCTTTTGAATTTTTATTTTTCTCACATACTCACACAAAGTACTTCTTCAACCTATCCAAGTTCACTAATTCAGAGAACTCATTCCAATCCATGTTCAATAAATTTACAACCTTAAATAAATTTGCTTTATTTTTTGGCCTAGTGGACCTTCCCTATTTGACTTGAACTTTTCTTGGGGATCTTGGGTTTGTTGTCTGATTACCTTGAACACCAAATCATCGACCCTTGTGTTGCTCACCTTGACTCTCTTGTTAAAAGTGTATGCCATCCTAGCCTAGTATTATTGAACGTGGTAAAGAGCCTTCAACCTTTTCTCATCCAAAAAGCTCAACTGCTTAAACATGTTTCTTGCCCATTAATACTCAGGAATCTTTAACTCGACTAAAACCTATGGGGACTTCATCTCCATACTTCATTCCATATGCAAGGGAGTATGGTGTAATTCTCGTTCGATGTTCTAGCTATAGTTCGGTATCCCCATAACATGAAAGGTAATTTCTCATATCAATCCTTGTATATCTCTATCATCTTGGCAAGGATGTTCTTGACAATCTTATTAGCTACCTCTATGGTTCATTAGCTTATAGTCTGTAAGGTGATGAGTTATGATGGGTCACTTCATACTTTTCCATGATTATTTTGACTTTCACTTGAAAGTGTACTACATTGTACATTATGATGTGGTGTGGTGCACCATAATGACAAATGAGATTCTTTTCTATAAACCAAGCCACTGTTTTACTCCTAGCTTGCTAAAGGACTTGACTTCCACCCACTTCAAAAAATAGTCTAATGCCACCATAATGTATTTATGCCCCTATAAAACCCAATTTAATTTCTTCAGTCACATCAATACCTTATTCTTTGAATGGCCATGATGACATCAAATTTTGTAATTCCATCAAAGGTAGGTGGTTGAGGTTGTTGTGTACCTGACACTTGTGACAACTTTAAGCCATTTATACACAATCCTACTCCAAAGTGGACCATAAATAATTCATCCTCAAAATTTTCATTGCCAGTGTTTTCCCATTAATATAGGGACCATAAATCCTTGTACACACCTCTTCCACGACTTCATTTGTTTCTTCCTCTGATAAGCACTTTAGGTGGACCCCTTCTGGCTTTTATTTGTATATCATATAATCATAAACTATGAATTATGATGCTAGTCTTTGAATCACATCCTTGTCTTTCTTTTTAGCCTCTTTACGGTACTCTATACTTTCTAAGTACCTTTATATGTCATAGTATAGTGGATGGTTTTTTTATTGTCACTTGCATCACTTCTTTGTTAATATGGCAGGGTACAATAGATTTTAATTTTTAATATAAGCAATGGTTTCATTGGCATCTTCTTTGGCCCATCCCAAATAGAAACCAAAGTTGCTAAGGCATTAACCATCACATTCTCTTCCCATTAGAGGTGGTGAAATATGATTCTTCGAAAGTTCTATGTCAAACTCTTAAAATGTTCCAAATATGGGCTCAGGCATGCCTTCTTCAGCTTGCACTCATCAGTTACTTGTGAGATGACTAATAATCAATCCCCAAACACTTTGGCTACATTTACCCTAATTTATATTAAAGACTCCAATCCAAGTATGTAGGCTTCATACTCAACCAGTCACCTTAAAATAAAGTTTCTTAGCTATAGGAAAAAGCTTTCCTTTTAGTGATATCAAGATTATCCATATGTTAGGTCCTTTCTTAATCATTGCTCTATCGAAGTACATCTTCCAACCTTGAGGTTCAATTGCTCCTAACCCTTCATTGGGGAATCGAAGAAGCTCAGGTTCTCTTTATATAAGAGTTTGTTATGGCAAATACTCTATAATTGTCCATCCGTTGATTACCTTCTTAGTCACATACTTGATGTTGAATTTAGTTAGTAGTAACAACCATTTTGCTAGTTTTTCAATTAGTGAAGGGGCCTCATGCAAATGCTTGATTGAGTTAAGCTTTGAGACAATTTTCATGAAGTATGACTATAAATCATACCTTAACTTCTTTGTGGGCCATACCAATGTAAGATAAGTCTTCTCTGCCTAGTTGTACCTTTCCTCGTAATGAAGCAATTTCTTGCTAAGATAATACATGACATGTTCATTCTTTATCTTTTCTTTTTAAGCTAACATTGCCCCTATAGAGCTCTCTTATATTGTATGTTATAGAATCAATGGCTTTCTTAACTTTGGGGGTTTCAACACTAGTAGGTTAGTCAGGTACTCCTTTATTTTTTTAAAGGCTTTGTAGTATTATTCATTCCACTTCACGAGCTAATGTTTTTCTAACAACTTAAAAATTGGCTCACAAATGGGAGTCAATCTCGCTATTAACCTGTTAATTATAGGCGTTAAGGAAACCTCAAACTTCGTTTTCTATCTTAGGTGTAGACATATCTTGAATAACTTTGACCTTATTCATATCTAGTTCGATACCCTTCTCACCTACCATATGTTCCAACAAGTTATTAGATGTAAGTCCAAACACATACTTCTTAAGATTCAATCTTAAGTTGTACTTAGCAACCCTCCTCAAGAACTTTTCTAAAGCTTGAAAATGTCCTTCCCTTGTCTCATACTTTACCATCATGCCATCCGTATATACCTCTGCCTCTTTATGGATTAAATCATAAAACAAGTTGGTTGCCATTTACTAATACATTGCTCCTACATTCTTCAATCCAAACGACATTACCTTATAGTAATATGCCCCCCATTTTGTGATAAAAGTTGTCTTTACCTTATTAGTCATAGCTATAAATATTTAGTTATAGCTTGAAAAGCCATCTTTAATACTTTTTCATTTGTAGCATAACATCTTCCTTATAAATTCTATAAATAATCATAAATGTTCCTTAGTTGGGAGGTGGAACATTACGATAGTTTGAGGGAGGATTTCTCTTTATATTCGGCCTTTTAGCCTTAGGCTAAATAATTATCTTGTTATCAATATGATCTTAAATCTCATGCCTTAGCCTGTTATAGTCATTAGCGTTGTACCCAAGTATTTGATGAAAAGCACAGTATGCATTAGCGTCATACCCCTTTAGCAGTGGTGTGAGCACCGTGGTGGTTTTGCTCAAACTAGTGGAATCTTGCTTGCAACTCCATCCTTCTATTGATCAATAGGGGATCGAGAGGATAAAGGTCTTTCAATTGGTAATGACCCCAAGATATGGCATACAATTGGACCAACGGGGGCTCCGTTTAGGCTTTACATGGTTTTAAAGCCCTTAGGCAAAATAGTGGTAATTAGGGAACCAATGCGGGACAATACATTGGTATTATCCCTATGACATATGGAGTCATCACCTAATTTTGGTTGGGACAAGAATCTGAGGAAGGTAAAATTTGAACATAATCTAAGTCAATTGGAAGGCCTATTTCATCTTCACCTCATCAGAGATTGGGTTTAAAAATTGGGTACGGTTTAAGGAAGAGGTTAGGCACTCCTAAATCACCTAAACATTGGGATCCCAACTTTGACCATCTTTGGTTCACTTTTAATGTATTAATGGAATTATTAATTAGTCCGACTAATAATACTCATCATGCATCTAGCGCAATAAAACCAATCAAATCATTCCATCAATCTAAGAGGAAAGGAGTCATGCATCATGTTATTGGGATTATCATGCATATCATCATCTAAGCATAACATGCACATAACATCATTCATGATAATCAAAGACGATCATTGAGACCATCACTCATGGCCTAAATTAGGTCAAATACCTGCACCATACAAATAAAAAACACAAATTAGTAATCATATGACAAAAAGAAAGAATACAATAAATGAATAAAACACATAAAGAATGCTTCATTACCAAATCTCTCATGCAAAGATGCCTAGGTATGCATCGAAGTCCATAATAAACATTCTCCCATATCATAAATCAACATGTAAAGAAAATTTAAGTGAATGAATCATGAACAATGAAAGAGCTGAACATGCAATACAAGGCATACTTAGAGGATGTTGAATGGCCTAGGGTAATAGTTATCATAAAAGGGAGATCCTAGGATTGATAGACCCTCCCTCTCACTGCTTATAAAGAGCGAAGCATCTGTAGACAGTACTAACCATCAAAAGGGTTAGAATGCAAATCAAAAAAGGGCTAAATGGCTAAAATACTATTCACATACTTTTAAGCATAGATACAACCATAATATAAGCTTTCAAGACCCTTAGAACCATAGGTTCCTCACATGGTTACTGCATTAAAATGATTAAAACAAAATCAAAAGCATCATTAAACCAACATGCAAAAAACAAAGAACACTAAGATTCAATGAATTATAAAAACCATTTCACAACCCATCAAAACTCGATTTTGAAATGAATAGGGGTCTTTGGCTATCTAGCCTTACCTTATTCTACCACTAGAGTGATACAAAAGCATAATAGATCACCTTCATAAAAATAAACTTGAAGGGAAAAAGGGTTTGTGGGATTGTGCCTAAGAAACCAAAGCTGTACATCCTACTATTAGAGCTGTACAATAGAGAATAATGGGCTATATAACTTACATTAAAGCTGTACAACCCCAAATTTTGGGTTTTTGAAAACATAAAGGAAAAGAAATGGAGAAAAATTAATGGGGTAAGGATTCTAACCATTTCCTTTAATGTTCCTTTACCCTTAGATACACACCTTGTATTTAATATCCTCTAAAATGCTAAGAAATGCACCAGAGATGTAACATTAAAGCCATGTTTTACCTTGAATTTGGTTAGGATGAGTTAGGATTTAGGGTTTTTATTGGACTAGGTTGGTGAAACCTATGTCATAAGCCTCTTTTTATATTGACAATGGAGATTGATAAGCTATAATCCTTTGTTCTTGCAGTTTATAAAAGTTATTTTCATTAGAAGTTAGATGAAAGTCAACATCTCCATGTTTTAGAAGAACATCGAAATTTTTAGTCAGTATCCCCTAAATCGTGACCACAAAATTGCTATACTAATGGATGGAGCTAGGCCAGAGGAATTCACGAGCGAATTTGCAGCTGTGACTCAGCCAAAGGAGCCTTGAATGAATCCTAAAGGAATTCATGGTGGCATTCACGTCTTAGGTCGCGACTGCAAATTTCATAATGACAAAAGAGGGAACCAAAGTCATAGCCACAACATGTCAAGTGTCCAAGGGAACTATTAGAAATAAAAAATCATTAGAGCGAATATTTAATCACAATTGTGATTCAAGAAGTTGAAGTTTCCTCTTAAAATAGAGGAATTCGCAGTCACAGTCGTGCCCAAGGCAAAGCCAACTCGTGACTATGACTTTTAAGTAGTAGGTTGAACATAACGACTATATTTCTTAGAAAACCAATGGATGAAAGCCATATGGACTAGCCGTTAGATATAGAATTGTGTTCTCTGCCGCGATTTCTGGCTCCTCAGTGAAAATTGGAAATTCGCAGTCACGAAATCATAGTAACAACTACGATTTTTGCTTGACAAGTATTTAATGTAAAATCTGCCTAACACAACATAGAGATTTGGGGATAGTTTTAGAGTGATGTCTCTTTGGTGGATGTGAGCTATAAATACTCCACCAAACAGACGTAAATGCAAGAGAATTGAATTAATTGTAACTAAACTCTTACCAATTTGCTACTCATTCTTTTACTCTTCTTTAAGTGTTGCTAATTATTTAGTGTGAGTAATAAACACCTTTGTAAGTGGGTTGAGAGTTAGCCTAGATTCTAAAACTCTCGTAAGAGGTTGAAGTATGAGCCTATCCAAAACACTTGTGAAAAGATTTTGTGTGAACCTAAAAACATAAGGTTGTGAGTGTTTTTGTGTGAGTTATAAAACACAAGTTGTATAATTTAGGTGTGAGCTTCAAAACACTAAGTTAGTTGAGTGAAATGCCCAATTGCTAGGAATTGAGGAATGGACGTAAGGTTTGTTAACACTCGAACCACTATAAACCTTTTATGTTGTTTCTTCTCCTTTCCTTCTTAACTTTTGAAACATTCTATCCTTATTTTTAATTTTTAATTAGCCACCAATTCAACCCCTTTTCTTAGTGCATTAGGTCAATAAGCGGTATCAGAGCCAAGTCTCATTATAAAGCTTAATTGTGTGAGTAAAAATCATGGCACATGAAGGAATCCACACTCACCTAAAACCATACTTTGATGGAGCAAACTATACTCATTGAAAGGATAACATGGAAATGTATCTAGATAGTGATATGGCAGACCTTTGGGATATTGTTGCAAAGGAATGAAAGCCACCTACCCAATAGTGGATGAAAGTGAAAAGTTAATCCCTAGAGAGGAGTGGGTTAAAACATGCAGGAGATCCATTGGCAGAAATAAAAGAGCCATAGTAATCCTTCTAAGTTCTCTCTGAAGAGAAGAAATTGGAAGGGTCCAACATTGCCATACTACTCATGGCATTTGGAAGGCCTTTGAGAACTATCATGAGGCACCACCTTGGTGAAATCTAGTTGACTTGAGATGTATGTGACGGAGTGGGAGTTATTTATGATGGAGGAAGAAAACATCACTGACATGGCAAATACACTCATAATCATCACCATTATGAAGAAGTTTGGGAGAGTTCTCACCAATCATGAGGTAAACTCTAAAATTCTAAAATCTCTATCTCTTGAATTTTGGTGCAAGGGTATATACTATCCAAAAGTTTAACTCGAGATAGGAAAAGTGCCAACAAATGTCTTAATAAGTAAACTCTTGACTCATGAGTTAGCCCTAAAAAAGGATGAAGAAATAAAGAGAATGGGAGGTTAAGGAGAGAAGTCTGAAAAACTAGAAAGGAGGACCTTGGCACTCAAATCTTCATCAAAGAACTAAAGAGCTGATTAGAAGAAAGAAAGAGAAAAGGAACTTCAAGAAAGCAACTCCAACTCCTAAAAAGAGATCAAATGATGTCACTTGTTATGAATGTGGCAAGCAAGGCCACATCAACTATGATTGCCCCAAGTTGAAGAAGAAGAAAAAAGGGGACAAAGAAAGAGAAAAGCTTCAAAGCCACTTAGGATCATAGCTCAAGTGAAGAAGATGAAGAGGAAGAGGTTGTAAACCTTTGCTTTATGGCTAAAGAGGATTCACCTAATGAGGTAGGCTCTTCACTTTACTCTTATTCTAAATTAGATGAATTAGATGATGTGGATGATGAGCTTTTAGAAGCTCTTACCGTGAAATGTAACAAGTACAAGTCAAAAATGAAAACTTATAAGAAGAAGTGCACTAAATTAGAGGATGAATTCAAATCCCTAAATAGTCTTGTAAGTGAATTGAAGGCTTTAAATGAAGAACTCAAGAAGTCTATAGAGAATCTATCTAAGTCATCTTCATCTTTAACTTCATTAAGAAAGGAAAATGACTCATTAAAAGGTGAGTCATTGAGCTTATAAACACTATTTCTAAGTTCCATAAGGCTAAAGAAGATTTGGATACACTTATTGTATCACAAAGACCTCCATTAGTTAGGCATGGTTTAGGCTTTAATAGAGCCTCTCCTTCTACACCTTCACTCATAATATTCACCAAGGCCTCAACACCTTAAACTTTAAGTATTGAGGTTATTGGAAAGAAAAGTGTTCAATTCACTAAACCACCAATGCCTAAGGGCAAGGGAAAGGTGCAACAAGGCCCTAAGCCTATTTCTAAGAATGTTAATCATATATACATGTACAATAAAAGGCATGTTCATTCAATCACATACAGAAAATTGAATCCTACACCCATTCATATATGTTCATGCTCACACACACATCATATTAGTGTGAGAAAATCCCCCACTCATACTAAGGCAATGCATAGGAGAAAGACACATAGGCCTAAACTCTAATGCCACTATTGCATGAAATATGGATACATCAATGTTTATTGCTACATTAGGAAGACTCACCTTAAGTTAAAGGATCCTTTAAAGCCTAACCCCCTAAGACCTAAGTATGCTTGGGTACTAAAGAAAAGATGATTTACTTGTGTTGTGTTAGGGTGTTTGGCAGCCACTAATGAAAGAAATGACTGGCATGTGGATAACGGATGTTCAAAGCACATGACGGGCAATAAGAAGCTATTCATAGTTCTAAAGGAAAAAGAGACCAGCAATGTCACATTTGGAAATAATGCCAAGGGTAAGGTAATTAGCATTGGAACCATTGATAAGAATGGTTGTTCTTTAATTATGACATTTTACTTATTGATGGATTACAACATAATTTGCTTAGTGTAAGTCAATTATGTTACAAAGGTAATAAAGTCACCTTTGACCTTAGAGAATGCCGAGTTACCACTTTGGTGGATAAAAAGGTAGTATTCAAGGGTTAAAAGAAAGACAATACCTAACTAATTGACTTAGAAAATTTGGCTAACCAATCCTTTAAGTGTTTTATGTCCCTTAGTAATAAAGCTTGGCTATGGCATAAAAGACTTGGACATGCTAGCATGGAGCTCTTACAAGCTTGTCAAAGGGAAAGCTAGGGGAAGGTCTTCCCAAGCTAATATTCTCTAAAGATAAGAAATGTGTTCCTTGCTAAATGGGGAAGCAACTTTAATCTTCCTTTAAAGCAAAGAATATTGTAAGTACATATAGACCTTCTCAATTAATTCATATGGACTTGATAGGGCCTATTAGGAGTGCTAGCTTAAGTGGAAAACATTATACACTAGTCTTAGTTGATTATTACTCTAGGTTTACTTGTGTTTCCTTTCTAGCTCATAAGCATGATACTTTTGATGCTTTTAAAAGTTTTACAAAAAGGATTCAAAATGAAAAGGGTTACTTCATTTATTCGATAAGAAGTGACCATGGAAATGAATTTGAAAATGAGTCTTTTGAATCTTATTGCTTAGAGAATGGATTTTCCATAATTTTTCAACTCCTAGAACACCACAACAAAATGGTGTTGTAGATAGGAAAAATAGGACACTAGTAGAGATGGCTAGAACTATGCTTTATGAGTATTCATTGCCAAATTAATTTTAGACTGAAGCTATCAATACTTTGTGTTATATTGCAAATTGAGTTTTCAAAAAACCCATTCTTAATAAAACTTCTTATGAGCTATGAAATTATAGAAAACCTAAGCTAGCATACCTAAGAGTTTTTGGATGTAAGTGCTATATCTTAAATACCAAGGATAACCTTGGGAAATTTGATTCAAAAACTAATGAAGGCATCTTTTTAGGTTATTCCACCACTAGCAATGCCTATAAAGTTTTTAACAAGAGTTAATTGATTGTTGAAGAGTCTATAAATATTGTGCTTGATGAATCTAATAAGCTTGATCTTGGGAAAGTTTCTTTGGTTGATGATATTATAGGTGATTTTGAGAAATTGGATTTGGAGGATACTATAAGAGAAAAGGATGAGGATTGTGATGGAAACAAATTATCAAGAGAAGATAAAAATCCTCAACCTCGACAAGTTAAATCACTAAATGAAGATCTTCCCAATGATTAGAGATTTTCCAAGTATCACCCGAAAGATCTAATTATTGGTGATACTTCGAAGGGTGTAAGTACTAGACCTCAACTCAATACTTTAGATAATAATCTTACCTTTGTTTCTTAATTTGAACCAAAATCTATTGATGAGGCTTTTGATGGTGAGAGTTGGGTGATTGCTATGCAAGAGAAACTCAACCAATTTGAGAGAAACAACATATGAAAACTTTTTCTTTGTCCAAAGGAACACCGAATTGTGGGTTGCAAATGGGTATTTATGAATAAGTTAGATGAACAGGGGTTTATCACTAGAAATAAAACTAGTTTGGTTGCTAAAGGTTACAACCAAGAGGAAGGCATTGATTATGATGAAACCTATGCCCCCATAGCAAGGTTAGAGGCTATTAGGATTCTTTTGGCATATGCACATCACATGAATTTTTAACTATTTCAAATGGATGTCAAAAGTGCTTTTCTAAATGGTGTTATTGAGGAGGAATTTTATGTTGAACATCCTCCTAGTTTTGAATCACATACTTTTCCAAATCATGTTTTTACATTGAATAGAGCCTTGTATGGTTTGAAACAAGCTCCAAGAGCTTAGTATGAAAGGTTTAGTTCTTTCTTTTGCAAAATGATTTTGAAAAGGGAAAGGCTAACACAACTTTGTTCGTCAAAAAACATAATCATGATATACTAATAGTGCAAATTTATATTGATGATACCATTTTTAGGGCCACTAATGAATCTCTATGTGAGGATTTTGCTAATTGTATGACTAAGGAATTCAAGATGAGCATGATGAGAGAGCTCAAGTTTTTCCTTGACTACAAATCAAGCTAACCAAATATAGGATCTTCATCAGCCAAGCCAAATATATAATGAACATTCTCAAGAAATTTGGCATGGAAAGATGCAAAGTGCTAAAAACTCCAATGAGTGCTACCATCAAATTAGATAAGGATGAATCGGGTAAGTCAGTTGATGAGAAGAGATATTGAGGTATGATAGGTTCTCTACTTTATCTTTTCACTTTTAGACCTAATATAATGTTTAGTGTATGCATGTGTGCTAGGTTTCAATGTTGTCCCAAAAAATCATATTGCAATGCTATTAAAAGGATTTTCAAATATTTACATGACATATTACATTTAAGATTATGGTATCCTAGAGACTCTTCTTTTAGCTTTATAGGTTATTCGAATGCGGATTATGCTGGTGGTTTTCTAGATAGAAAGAGCACTTTTAGAACTTTTCAATTTATAGGAGAGTGTTTAGTTTCTTAGTTTAGTAAGAAGTACGTTTTTGTTGCCTTATCCACTGCACAAGCTGGATATGTAGCTGCAAGTTATTATTGCACCCAAGTCCTTTGGATAAAACAACAATTAAAGGATTTTGGCAAAGTTGTTGATCACATTCCTATCAAATGTAATAACATTAGTGCAATAAATCTTTCAAAAAATTCCATCCAACATTCTAGGAGTAAACATATAGACATTAGACATCACTTTCTTTGGGATCATGTTCAAAATGGTGATGTTGTACTAGAATTTATAGACATAAATCATGAACTTGTAGATATTTTCATAAAACCTCTCAATGAAGAAAGGATGAACTTCATTAAGAGAGAGTTGGGAATGCTTGATGGAAGCTCCCTAAAGTGAAAAATTAGATCATTCAAATATATTGCATGTTGAATGATTGCCTTGTGTGATCTATGTGATGAATATTCTTTTAGATGTCTTAATTTTGTATGCAATTATGCCTTTCTATGCCAGTTAGCATAAATTGAACATCAATAAAATAAGTGGATCACAGTTTGGATAGTCAAGTCTCACAATTGCATAGTTATCTCTTAGGACTTGTAATTTGCGGTCGCTATTCCTTGGTTCATGGTTATAAATTACAGGTACTCGTCATTCGGCTGAGAACCATCAATTCGCGGTTGCGACTTTCAATCCCTACCTCAAATTTGTTCAAATTTCAAATCTTTTGACAGTTGAACGTACCATTTTTTGAAGATTTTTTATCCGTTACTCACTTTTTTGAAAATAGTGATCACGACTTGTAGGTCGCAGTCATGACTTTGGGTAACTGCTATACATTTAAGTGATTTGATTCCCAACTGATTGCACTATTTCATTTAATTTTTTTTTTTATCATTTTTAGCCATTTTCACACCCTTTCGTAGTGTATATTAAACCCTTTAAATAATGTTTTCATTCATTCCTACCAAATATCTTCACCCCTCTTCTTCCTTAATCTCAAAACCTATCAATCTCTTTTCATTTGTAAATGGCTCCTAAAAGTCCTTCAAGAATAGAGAAAGGCAAGATAGTGGCACAACCTTTTGGACCACTGACATTACACTTGATGAAAGGAATAATGAAAGAAGAGAAAGATCACTATAAGGAAAATGCCTCAAAGATCATTCTATCAAATAAAATTCCTTCCACTTTCCTTCTCGAGTTGCTGAAAATCAAGGACGAGATCTACTCATTTCTTTCAAACCTAGAGTGGAATGAATTCATATTTCATGACAAGCTCAAATATGAGGAAATCGTGAGAGAATTCATATGTATTGTGACTCTTAATCAGAGAGCAAAATCTCACGCTGGCTAATAAGGGTTGGTATTTCATGCTTTTGAAGACCCATTTTTCATCACTTTTAAACAACTATCCAATCTTTTAAACCTTCAAGTCAGAGATAACTTTTCATTCATCATCTCTGCTCTTGATGTCATTTATTCTGAGTTTTGGTCCAAAATTTCCATTGAGACTAAACATGACCCAAAAACCTCCTTAGCCAAATAGATCAAAACCCTTCCTTTTTGGTTACTTCATGGTATCATCACCTTCTCTGCTAATGCAAGAGGTGATGGTAATGAGAAGGTTTCCCAAAAGGATCTTACTTTCATTTTCTAGCTTATAAAAAACAAACCAATTCAAACTGGCCATTATCTTGTGCATCAATTGATTCACATGAGCACCAATCCAAAGAGTCAATTTCTTTTCCCTTCACATGTAAATGCTATCTACAGATTTATGGGTGCTCTTAATGAGGAAAACAAAAAATTCCTCACTAAGAAGCTTATCTCTTCCAATGGATCTCCCCTACCTTATCAATGCAAAAGCCATTCATCTTGATTCTTAAACATATACTTTGGGTGCTTTTAGAACTAAGAAGGTAGAAACTTCCTAAGCCTCCAAAAGAAAAAGGCTTACCATTGAAGAGGGAACCCAACCTATTCCACCTCCTCAACCTAAGCCCAAAAGCAAAATCTCTCTTGCCTCCATCAATAAAAATTAGATAAAATGATGAGGATGATGAAACGATGATTTCTCCTCCTTTCCCACTGATATAGTGACTTGGTGGACTTATAAGAGAAAGTAGTTGCTCCTTCATGCAATCTTCCAAATTTTGAGGATTGGGAAGACACATCCGATGATGAGGACAACTAAGAGGTTGAGGAGGGTGATGAAGCTGAGGGTGGAAGGGATAATGAAGACCAAGATGACTCTAGAGAAGATGACAATTCTCCTATCTTTTAGATTTTCTTTAGGGTTTTATTTATTTTTTGTGTTTTTTCTTTATGTTCTTGATGTAAAAACTGTTGACCCTATAAATTATTGTATAAATAAAAGTATTTGTTTTTGCATTTCAATGTCTCATATCTTATGTGATTGTAATATGATCTTTGATGCTTTGCTCTTTATAATTATTTACTCTCAATTTATGCATCTCTTTCATTTTTTTTTATCTCTTTACCCTTTTTTTGATCTTGCCAAAGGGGGAAAGAATAATATATTGAAAGAAAATGAGTTTTGTGCATAAGAAAAGAATAAGTTGAGGGGGAGCAAGTTCTATATGAGGATTATACTTAGAATTTTTTTTTATCGTTATTTATAATTCTTTGACTATCTTATCATAGACCATTCCAACTTCATAACTCATGCATTTATTTTTCTTTAGGATCAATCTAAGTTGTCAAAATAAAAAAGGGGGAGATTATTGGACTAGATTGGTTAAAGGTATGTCATAAGCATCTTTTGATATTGATAATGGAGATTAATCAACTCTAATCCTTTGTTCAAGTATTGTTTTACAGTTTATAAAAGTTATTTCCTTTCAAAGTTAGATAGAAGTCAAAATCCTCATCTTTTAGAAGAACATCCAAATTCGTGGTTGGTATCCTTTAAATCACAATCGCGAAATTGCAATAAGAATAGATTGAGTTAGGCCAGATGAATTCGCGAGTGAATTCACAACTGTGACCCAGCCAAAGGAGCATTGAGTGAATCACAGAGGAATTCATAGTGGCATTTGCGTCTTAGGTCACGACCGTGAATTTCATAGTGACAAATGAGGGAACCAAAGCAATAGCCATAGCACGCCAAGTGTCCAAGGGAACTGTTAGAAATCAAAAATTGTAAGGGTAAATATTTGATCGCGACTGTGACTCAGTAAGTTGAAGTTTCCTCTTCAAATAGAGGAATTTGTAGTAACAGTCGCACCAAGGCAAAGCCAACTCGTGACCGCAACTTTTAAGTAGTAGGTTCAACATAAGGCTATATTTCTTGGACAACTAATGGATGAAAGCCATGTGGACTAGTCGTTAGATGCAGAATGAGGTTCTCTGCCTTGATTTTTGGCTTCTCAGGGTAAATTAGAAATTCGCGACTGTAAAATCATAATAGTGACCGTGACTTTTGCCTGACAAGTATTTAATGCAAAATCTGCCCAACACAACTTGGATATTTAGGGATAGTTTTAGAGTAATATCTCTTTAGTAGATGTAAGCTATAAATTCTCCACCGAACAGATGCAAATGTAAGAGAATTAAATTAATTGTAACCAAACTCTTGCCAATTGGCTATTCATTCTTTTACTTTTCTTTAAGTGTTGTTGATTGTTTGGTGTGAGCAATAAAAACCTTTGTAAGTGGGTTGAGAGTTAGCCTAGATTCTAAAACTCTTATAAGATGTTAAAGTGTGAGCCTATCCAAAACACTTGTGAAAGGTTTTTGTGTGAGCCTAAAAACATAAGGTTGTAAGGGTTTTTATGTAAGCCATAAAACACAAGTTGTATAAATTGGGTGTGAGCTTGAAAACACTAAGTTAGTTTAGTGAAATACCCAATTGCGAAGAATTGGGGAGTGTACGTAGGATTTGTTAACACTTGAACCATTATAAACCTTTTGTGTTGATTCTTCTCCTCTCATTCTTAACTTTCTAAACACTCTAACCTTCTTTTTAATTTTCAATTAGCCACCAATTCAACCCCCTTCTTGGTGCACTAGGCCAACAGTTTTTTACACTAAATATGCTTTTAGAATGAATTTTGACAGAGCTTTGGTAAGGTTTTCCAAGCCTTTTTTCCCTTCAGGTGGAAGAGGTATTAATAAGAGATGGATGAGTGCATCAGACTATAAAATTATTTTGGTTGCACCATAGACATATCCAATCACAAAAAGAGAGATGAATCTCTTAGAATTAGAGTTTGCATATGGGTTACATAACTACATCCACCTATTAAGGCTTTACAGCCTTAGAGTTTAAAAAGGGACATGTTTCAGAAGATTTTAAGGGCTAGGGTTTAGGGAAAGGTTGTACAACCCTATATATGGGTCGTACAACCCTAATTTCTAAGATATATAACCTTGCTTTATGTGTTGTATAATCCATATGCTCATATTATAGCTTAGGCTGTGGTTATGAGTTTGGCATTGGGCTTCTAGCTTTAGGCATAGCTTTGAGCTTCTCAAAAGTTTCCTACAACTTTTTATCCATTTCTTTAGTAATTCCTTTTGCATTTTAGGGGATGCATTTAATGATTCTCATCATCAAGCTCTACATCTAGAGGTCTAAAATTTGACACTTATAGTTTGCCCTCTGCTTTATAGGGCTTAGAAAACAACAATTGAGAAATGACTATTTGAATAAGTGTTAACAAAGCAAAGAGAGGAATGTAAACATTAGTAAGGATGTCAAAGGATACAGGTTTGTAGTAACTCCTTGAGCAAGTACTAAAGTTTGTTTTGACAACTTTCTAGTAATACTAAGTGTTCTTGTATGTTTCAATGATTTTATAACAGGCACTGAAGTGATTCTAGTAGCTATATAATAGGTATTGGTATTTTGTCTACCTTAGTAGCCTTCTAGTTGGTAATGTATTTCTTGTGTGCTTCAACATCTTTTTAGCAAGCACTGAAGTGATTTTGGCAACTATCTTACACGTATCAGTGTTTCATATGCCTCAATAACTTTCTAGCAACTACTGGATTTCTTTTGTGGTTCAATGGCTTTTTAATAGGCATTAAAGTGATTTTAGTAGTTATCAAGCAGGTACCAGCGTTTTGTATTTGGCAATTGGCTTTTTTATAGTCATTATTGTTCTTTCCTCTGCAAGTGTGTCAATTCTTTTTAACTGATGGCTTTGGCTCAAGGGTGCCCTCTGCTTGGTTCTTATGTTATTTGGGCTTTTCTAACACTCCCAAACTAATGGCTTTAGCTCAAGGGTGCCCCTTGAGTGGTTCTTATGCCATTCAGGCTTTTCTAACACTCCCAAACTAAATTGATATCTTTTTATCCTTTTGGTTGTCCTAGTTCATTCCCACCTCATGGTAATAGGCTTGGGTCCTAACACTACAAAAATGAATTGCTTTTATGGGTTCTAATTATTTTTGGAATAAAAAATCATTCTTAAAATTATTTTTAAAGCTTAAGGGTGGTCAGTTTGTCATTGAAGGGCATTTTGATAATTTGATTTCGAATTGTAAAGCTTAAAGTGTCTTCTAGGTGCTTTCTAAATAATGAGGGCATTTTGATAGATTGGTTATTCTAAGACTCTCTGGGAAGTTAGGAGTATTTTAGTGAATTGGCTACTTGGAAATTTAAGTAAGGCCTTATAGTAAAAGAGCAAGAATTGGGCTTAAAAGAAGTATAATTGGGCTTAATGGGCTACCATAAATAGGGTCAGAAGGGTTAGAGGGTGAGGTGGGCTTATAAGGCTTACCTTGAGTCTGTTTACTCTAAGGGTTTTGTACAAACTAGAGTCTGTACATACCATGGTTTGGCTTATATGGACTAGCTTTGGTTGTACAAGCCATGTCCAACATATAACATGTTGAAAATGACTCACTTTATTTGTGTTATTCCTTTTCTCTCTTTTCATTTTCTCTCTCAAAACTTCAAAATTAATTTTACAATTTTTCCTCACTTTTTGGAGTTTATTATGGCCGAGTACCTTGATGATGAAAAGTTTAATGTCCAGAAGGAGTTCCTTGATGAGGACATCACAACATTGGATGCCCTGTAGCAACTACAATTCTAGTGAATGTTTGCACAAGTGAGCCCATTAAAGGGTGTGACTGCAAAGATCTCACTTCACGTTCCTATGGTTGGTGGCACACTAACGGTCTACAACCTATATCGTTACCTTAAAGGAGTTACCTCAAAAGCAGTAGGCATTCTTTTCCTTTTAGCTTATTTTATTTACTTTTTTGTCTATCATGTCATTGTTGATTTTAGGTGCCACATTGGAATTTCCTTTTTGCTTGTGAACATTAGGTTATTTTATTAAATATTCAGAGATAATTTCTATGGCGCTCACCCTTTATGGACATTTACCCTTTATAGACACTTACCCGTTATCTTTTGTGAAATTGTATTCTCTGTCTATCAGTTTGGTTGGTCGCCTCAATTTGTGTGCATTTGGGCTTTATTTCGTAACCTACATAAAGAAAGATCAAAATTAATTACTAGGGTAACCCAAGAAAAATTAGGGTATGCACCTGAGTAAAATTATAAATATTTTATCCATTATGTGAATTTGCGAATCTCATAGCGCTTTGTTCGTGGATGTTGATTTTTTTTTTAAAAGAAAGTTAACTTCATAATTTCCTCAAACTTGCAAATAAGTCCCTAGTGACTAGGACTTATGGTTTTGCTGCCTTTAAATTTGGACTTCTTTGACTCTTTTATTCTTTGACCTCGATAATCATACCAAAATATATTATGCATTTTCTTTTATTTCTCTTGTAAGGGATTGTCACCTTCCATAAAGGAGACGGGGTAGTGGGTCCTACTAGAGAGTGGATTCACACATTGCATCCCTGATCGTGGCTCTTTTGGAGGGTCAAGGACTGGACTTTCTTGCAAATGCTACTAGAGGAGGTGTCAAAGATTGATTCGGTGATGACACACACACTTTCTAGAGCGGTGGATGGATACAACTCATACCTTCCATTACTTTTAATCGATGAGGTGCCAATCATACTTAGGGACTTCACCTTCTTGACTAGATTACACTTCATAAGTATCCATTTGCCAATAAATTCAGGTATGCACGAGCCAGTTCTTCAGAGGGACTACCTGTTAAGGGTCCTAGGATGTGTTCCACTGCTCAAGGGGAGTAGGACTATGTCGAGGTCTAGTATTCAAGTTGTTGTGCCCCAGGTCACAGATGATAGTTTTGATGAGGCTATTGACCAACTTCCACGATGCTTCCTTCTATACATTTTCTTGAGGATCATTTTCTCAGACACCTCTAATGTTATTGAGCTTTGCCTAGAGCTAGTGCTAGAGGATCTAGGTCTGCTCCACCAATTCAATTGGGGTTTCATAGCACTGGTGTTCCTGTACTGGTATCTTGACCAGTGTTCTTAAGGCACAGGGTACATATGCAATTCCTAAAGGGTCCTTATGATGAGTATATTTTAATTCTCATTTCTTTCGTTTATGTTTTGGTCTTGTACTATTGTTTTGGGGCTTACGCCACACTTATTGATAGACATAGGGTGTTGAGCTAGGCTTGTCACAGGGGATTGACCATGAGGCTATGGTAGAGGGGTTGCTACTCCTATTTCTCATAGTAGAGTTGTGTGGTCTACCAGCAGTTCCCTATTGTTAATAGGTGTGCTTGCTTAAACATGACAACTCTTGACTAGGTATTATGTTTTTCATGCATAGATAAAGTTATGCGAGTCATAATTATTTATTTGTTATTTTTTGGTCTTATACTTATAGTGGCCTTTTGTTTTTGTTGCAATTATGTCTCACTTGAGGGTTTGCATGGAGATATGGCCATTAGAAGTGGCAGAGGCCATCCCCTATGGCCATCGATGGATGGTGGAGCCCTTGATTTGGGAGTGGTACTAAGGTGAGCATATCTTTTATTGCCGACAGGGCCTAGATGCATCATTCGTCTCGCAACATCCCCTAATGTGCCTGTTCTGGGTGAGGGATTTGGAGGGTGCAGAGCTTGCTGCGACATTGCGCTACTTATCAGGGGAGTAGTTAACTTTTGAGAGGACGCGCTACAAGTCTTGGATGATTAGAGTGCTTGTCGAGAGCCTCCACTTATTAGAGGCAACCAGTTGAGCATTCCCTTAACATGCAACTAATGAGAGGGTCATCCTTTAGCATAGGGGCTTGGGTACCACTACACAGGCTACTCATAGATCTGTCATTCTTGCTTCAACATATGGTTCTGCTGCTGTCTGAGTCACAAATGGGCTTGTATGCCATTTTCAGGGAGTATAGAGCCTGATGTAGTAGACAATCTAGATTTCATGCTAGATAGTTTGGTGGAGTCTTATATGACTTCACCGACAAGCTCCATGATGTCATTATGGATCACTCAGTCCGCCTACACATTCGAGCTATCTGAGACTACCCACGTGAGAATTTTTTTCCTTTTTTTCACCATTCACTAACTATGGTGTAAGCTTTACCACTAAGGATGCTTCCTTCTTCCCCTTTTCGTAGATTCATCATGTTGAGGCTAAAGTAAAAATAAGGGTTGTGGCATAACAAACACATTCTATGCAGACACAATCTTACAATATTTTTTCTTTTTTTCTTTTTCTATTATTATTTTTCTATCACCCATATTTTTGCTTGAACTGCTTTCATGGGTTTTTAATCTAGTAGGCTGCTTATTTTTGCTTAGGTCACCCTTTTGGATTTTTAACCTAACGAGCATATTTTATGTTTCTTTTTTCTTTTTCTTTTTTCATTTTAGATATGGTTGCAAGAGAGGTTGGGACTATTAGCTGCCCCAACTATAGACACGAGGCTTTATTACCCGCAATATCATTCGAACCATCGCTTAATAAGGCCTACTGCTACCATGGTTGAGTGGATGTTCCACATCACTGCAACCGACATCTGTTGGAGCTGTCCATGGATAAATCTATCACTTGTTACCCTGAGGATTTATGGAGATTGTGTAATTCTTCCTGCCTTGGCTTTAGACGTTTTATGATCTAACTTGCGTGTGTCACTAATTCAGTGCTCCTCAATTTGAGGTACAAATCCTCCCTTCATTTGTAGAGGGTCTTTTATCCCAACACTTCGTAGATAGAGTTAAAGCTTCAAGGACCTACTGCCACATTTATGACTTTTACATCGGTTAAGACTTTTAGCCTGATGATGACACAAACTACATGACATGGTGATGTCACCTTTAGAGCTATAGGCATCACAGTAGCAAATAGTAGACAATGATCTTTCGTAAAAAAGACCGTTTTATATTTACTTATAGGTCAAAAACATGTATGACTAATTCATTTTAATTATGCAAATGTACTTCCATCTAATATTATGCTTAACATGAATTATTTACATTTTTCACGTTACATGTTAATTAAGTTCATAATTTTTCATTTTAATGTTGGCAGATTACATCGTCAAATTAACTTGCTTAGTGCCTTTTTCTTACTAGTATGTTGCTCATTCATCCTTGTCTTTTTCATTGTCACCTAGCTATCCTGTTAATGGTCCTCTAGTGGTTAGTTTCACTCTCTTGACTTTCGCTTGCATTTATTGTTTATTTTGTTTTTTTATCCTCTAACTTTTATCTAAGCTGCCCTTTTTGGTGTTTGACTTAGCAAGTTTTTTCTCTTCTTTTTTTTTTTCATTTTTATTTTTATTCCCTAACTTATGCCAAAACTACCTTTTCAAGTTTTTGACTTAGTAGGCTATTTTACTTTTCTCACATCTCACATGAAATACTTCTTCAATTAGTCTAAGTTCACTAGCTTGGTGAATTCATTCCCATCCATATTTGCTAGTTTCATTGTGCCACTAAAGTATTTCTATTTAACCATATAGGGGCATTCCTAATTTGGCCTCAACTTTTGTCGCAGACTTGAGTCTATGGATGGATTGCCTTTAAGACTAAATCACCAACCTTTATCATGTTTGGCTTGATTTTCTTGTTGAATGGGTGAGCCATCCTAACCTGATACAATTGGATGTGGTATAGGGTCATCAACCTCTTCTCATATAATAGAGCCACTTATTTAAGTCTACTCATTGTTTATTGGTACTCAGGAATGCTAGATTCAACCAATACCTATAAGGACTTCACTTCTAGCTCAATTGGTAATATTGCCTCCATCCCATACACTGGGAATTAAGATGTCATCCCAATTGATGTACTTGTCATAGTTTGATAACCTTACAGGGAAATGGTAACTTCTTAGGCTAGCCTTTATATGTTTCAACCATCTTGGTAATGATATATTTGATATTCTTGTTTGCCATTTCCACTACCCCATTGGCCTATAGCTTATAAGGTGACAACTTATGATGGGTTATGATATATTTTCATAACATGACCATGACCACTACTTGGAAATAGACACCATTATTTCTGACAACATGGTATGGTGCACCATATCAACAAATGAGGTTTTTCTCAACGAACCATTCCATCTGCTTTGCCCCCAACTTACCGAAGACTTTAGCCTCTACCCACTTCGAGAGTCATCCATTACTACTAACAATAGCTCTAATGAGGTGATTGGCTACCAAGTGTGTTGTTTTACGTTGTATACTCTATTCGGGGTTTTATTCTAAAGCGCCTCTAACATGGTCGAGCTCTATTTAGTACTGATGCTGGGGGACTTTGGCCTGCTACACCGATTTAACTAGTGGTTTACGACATTAGCATACCTTTATAAGTATCTCGATCGGTGCTCCTAGGGCATGAGGTATATGTATGGCATGTGAAGGGTTCTCATTGTAAGTGTCTCTCAATTCCTATTTATGCTTGAGTTTTATTTGATTGCTTTGAGACTTATGTTATCTTTATTGATAGGCATGTGGCATTGATCTAGGCTAGCTGGAGGTGTTGGACTTGAGGGTGATGTAGATGGTGGCTACCTTCACTTCTCGTGGCAGAGTGTCGTGTCTTAAAGGGAGTGCTTTGTCATTGTTAGGCATGTTCACTTGTACATGATTACTTTAGACCAGGTACTTTTTATTGCATAGATAGAATTAGGTGAGTTATGATTATTTATCTTTTGTTACCTAGTTTTGCATTTTTTTAGTGGGTTTACATCTTTATTACAGTTACACTTTGACTGAAGGGGCCCCGTGAAGCTATGGCCTCTTGAGGTGGCAAAGGTAAAAGCTATTCTTATGGTTGTTGTCTAATGGTAGGGCCCTCTATTTGAGAGTGGTATCTTAGAGAGAGCATCCTCTATTAGCGCGAGGGCTTAAATGGGTGACCTATCCCATAATGCTTACCCACGAGCTTATTTTAGGCTAGGTACCTTGAGGGTGTAGAGCTCGCCACAACACTGTGCCATTTGCTAGAGGAGCAGTTATCTTTTACCATTACTCCCTATAAGTCCTGGATGGTTAGAGCATTCATAAGGAGCCTTCCTCTGTAAGAGGTAACTATTCGAGCGTTCCCTTGACATATACCTAACGAGGGGATTATTCTGCATTATGGGAGTTGGGGCACCATTGTATAAGATGTTCAGAGGTCTGCCACTCTTGCTTCTACATTTAGCACAATTATTATCTAGGGCTGGAAATTGGCTCGTGGATTGACAGTGAGAGGTGTGCAACCCGTAATGGTTGATGACTTGGCTTCCATGCCTGACAATCTAGTAGAGGCTTGCATGACTTCATTAACTAGATCTAAGATGTTGTTGCAGATCATCAAGTTTGCCTGTACATTGGATCCAGTTAAGACCAACCACATAAGTATTTTCTTTTTTATCTCTTTGTACCCTGACTATGATGTGAGCTTTATTTCTAAGGATACTTCTCTTTCTTTTTTTTTTTTTTTATATTTCCTTCATTTATAGGCCGAGGCTATGGTAATCTAATTATTGCCTTGAAGAGGGTTGTAATGTAGCAGAACACTCTATGCAAGTCAGTAATAGAAAATAATACAATGCATGTATGCATGGTTATGATTTGTGCTTTATGTTCTACATGCATGGTTATGATTTGTGCTTTGTGTCCTACTCATCCTAACCCTCATGTTTCTTGCATGAAATGATCCAGTGCCTAAACTTTGAGATCAGATAGAAGGACCAACCTCTGGTAGAGGCAAAAGCAAAGAATAAGGCCTTAGCTTAAGTAATTGTAGAGCATAGGTATGCGGTGACAGATGGTGAGGCTGAGGATTCTAAGGCAACTCCCTCAATAAGTCGAGGTAGTTGAGTTGTGGAGCCTATCTTCCCTACTTTGCTACTTACGACATTTTCTCTATTCTTCCATTTTAGTACAACACATTTGATAGATATTTTGTATAATTATATGATTTATTAAGTGATTTGAAAACCCACATTTTGAATGCTTGCATAGGACTTTCTAAGACAAACTGAGGTAAAACTACCTCCATTTTTTTTTTATCAAACTCTGATGTTTTGATTTGATGAAATAGAAACATGATTTTAGCCTCCAATTATATGTCTCTGAATATGCATGGTCATCTTTTACATAAATGTTTCACAAAATAGGTGCAAAGGTCACTTTAAGTTCATAATATAAAGAAGAGGTTGCTCAACCCTTTCCCAGAGCCTAGGACTGCATATCCTAAGATAAGGTCTGTACAACCCAGCTGAAAGGCTGTGTACACCTAGTTAGGGGTTGTAGAAACCTGAAAGCCTAGTTTTCTTTTATAAATACCCACTATGATTAAATATAGTATGATCTACCATGGGTGGACCTTTTAGCTCTTCGCTACCTCACTTGTGTCTACCTTGACACCTATTTCCTGTAGGTAGCCTATGACTTATGGGATTCCACCACCCACACCTTCCATTTCAGGTATATATTGATTTGTTCCTTGCTAGAGGAGTTTGGAACCATTATTGACTATCGTGTCCGACCGTGAACTGGATTGTGCTACCTCTACTAGATTACCCACATGTTTAGAAGAAGGTAGAATTATCTAATATGTGGTATGAAGAGGTGCCCAGATATGCGTTGGGCTAGGAGAAAATCCTTATAACTCCTTTCACTGCTCTTTTCCCTTCTAGGAGTCATGCTCGATTGGTTTAGGCTTATATTGCATCAACTATTCTAATGGTGAGTATTTATTATAAATGGATGATGGAAAGATTGATCTGCAGATCTTGCCACTTTTGGAGGGAGTTGAGTTATAGAGGACCCATGTACTGATGATGTTGGGCAAGACCATCATAGGACTTGATAAGCCCTTAGTGTTAGTGATTCTTTTATGGGAAACCGATTGTAACTTTAGGTAAAAGTTCCTCTTGTAAGAACTTTTCTTATATGTTTTTTTAATTAAGCTCTAACTTTTGCCTGGACCTTCATTGTGGGCTTTTAATCTAGCAGGCCACTAACTTTTGTTTAAACTGCCATTTTGGGTTTTCAACCTAATGAGCTTTTTTTATTTTTCTTTATTTTTTTCTTTTTTTTTTCAAATATGGCTACAAGAGAGATTATGACTATTGGCTGCCCCCACCATAGATGTAAGACTCTAGTATTCACAACATTATTTGAACCATCATTTGTCGAAGGCCAGCTACAATTAGAGTAGAATGGGTTGAGTGGTTGTCTCATATCACTGCCACAAACATCCATTGGAGCTGTCGATAGTGGAATCTGTTGCATTTTACCTTGAGGACTTATGGGGATTGCATTATCCTTCTTGCCTTAGCTTCAAGCACATTTTATGACCCAATTCATGTGCATCTCCAATTCAGTACTCCTCAATTTGCGGTGCAATTCCTTTCTTCATTTATGATGGGTCCCTTATCCTAACACTTCCTAGATAGGGTTAAGACTACATGGACCAGTCCTCACATCTACGGCTTTTACATTAGGTGGGATCCCTAACCTGATGATAATGCAGACTACATGGCATGGTTACATGACTTTTAGATCTACAGGCATCACATTAGCAAATAATAGATAATGATCCTTTTCAAAAATCGATTGTTTTATATTTACTTTTAGTTTGAAAGCATGTATGACTCATTCACATTAATTATGCAAATGTATTTCCATTTAATATTAAACTATGCATGAATCATTTAGATTTTACATATTTAGACATTTATTAAATGTATGACTTCTACTTTTAACATTGGTATTAGATCATCTTGTTGTCTTACCCAACACCTTTGTTTCACTAGTCTTTTGCTCATCCATCCTTGTCTTTTTTATCGTCACACTGTTGTTCTTATCAATAGTCTCTTAGTGATCAATTGGACTCTCTCGACTTTTGCTCTATTTATTTTATGCATTTTTATGTTTTAACTTTTACCTATGCTGCCATTTTAAGTTTTCTACCTAGTGAGCTTTTCTTCTTTTTCTTATTAGTTTTCTTCTTTTTTAGGCCCTAACTTGTGCCTAAGCCGCCCTTCAGGTTTTCAACTTAGTGGGCTATCTTACTTTTCTCACACCTCATATGAAATACTTCTTCAACTGGTCTAAGTTCACTAGCTTGGTGAATTTGTTCCCATCCATATCTGCTAATTTCAATGCACCATTAGAGTATATTTATTTGACCACATAGGGACCTTCCCAATTTTGCTTGCATTTTCCTTGAGGATCCTAAATTTGTAGTGGAATTGCCTTCAATAGTAGATCACCAACCCTTATAATGTTTGGTTTAACCTTTTTATTAAATGTGTGGGCCATTTTGGCTTGCTACAATTGGATATGATATAAGGCCTTTAACCTCTTTCATTTAATAGAGTTAGTTGTTCAAGTTTACTCTTCATCCATTGGTACTTAGGAATGTCATATTCAAGTAATACCATAAGAAATTCACTTATAGTTCAATTGGTAGTACTGCGTAAATCCTATATACTAAAGAGTATGGTGTCATCCTAATAGATGCCTTTGTTGTAGTTCGATAACCCCATAAGGTGAAAGGTAATTTCTCAGACAAGTCTTTATGCATCTCAACCATCTTAGCTAGGATGTTTTTAGCATTCTTATTTATCGCTTTCACTACTCCATTGGCTTATGGCCTATAAGTGATGACCTATGATGGGCTATGTTATATTTTCCAACCATGACTTTGACCTCACTGGAAATGGACACCATTATGTGACAACATGGTGTGGCACTCCATAGTGGTAGATAAGGTTCTTTTCAACGAATCATGCCATTTGTTTTGTCCCCAGCTTACTAAAAGGTTCAGCTTCTACCCATTTCGAAAAGTAATCCACTGCCATTATAATTTTCTATGTTCCCTTGTAGAAGTCAGCCTAATTTCTTTAATCACATCGATGCCTCATGGAGCAAATAGCTAAGGTAAGATCAAATTCTATAATTCAGTTGGCGATAGGTGACTAAAGTTACCATGAGCTTGACATTCGTGACAACTATGAACCTTCTAAATATAGTCATGTTCCATAGTAGCCCAGTAATACCCTAACCTCAAAATTTTCTTTACCAACATTCTCTTGTTCATGTGGGGACCATTAATTCCTACATTCACCTATTCTATGACTTAATGGGTATTCACCACTTTCTAAATACCTTTTGTATTTCAAAATATCAAGGGTAATGCTCCATTGATACCTACACTACTCTTGTATCCCTCTAGCATGGCACCTTAAATTGAAGTATGATAAGCGGTTTCATAGGTGTCATCTCTAGCCCATCCCAAACAGAGACTAGAGTGGCCAAGGTGTTAGCCATTGAATTTTCTTCCCTTAGTAGATGATGAAATATGACTCTTTGAAAATTCTGCACCAGTTATTTCATATGTTCTAAATACGAGCCCAAACATTTTCCTTGCAATTCCATTCATCCATTGCTTGCCAAATGATTAACAACAAGTCCTTAAAGACCTCTGCTATCCTTACCCATATTTGATTCAAGAGTTCGAGCCTTAGTGCACAAGCTTCATATTCAACCATATTATTGGTCACCTTATAATTTAACTTCTTAGTTACAGGGAACAACTTTCCTTATGGTAAAATGAAAATTACTCATATACTCGCTCCTTTGTTGTTTACAACTCCATCAAAGTATACTTTCTATCCTTGAGGCCCTCTTTGTTTGGGAACTGCGAAAGCTCGAATTCTCGTTTTTTGAGAGGTTGTTATGCTAAGTACTCTAAAACTGCCTATCCCTTAATCACCTTCTTGGCTATGTATTTAATATTAAATTTATTCAATAAGATCAAACACTTTGCTAATCTTCCAGTGAGGGAGGGGGCTTCATGCAAGTATTTAATTAGATCAAGCTTTGAAACCACTTCCACAGAATATGACAAAAAATATTGCCTTAGCTTTTTTTTCAACCAAACTTGTTCAAATAGATCTTCTCCGCCTTACTATATTTCATTTCATAGGACAATAACTTTTTATTGAGATAGTAAATTGCATGTTCACTTCTTGTTCCATCTTCCTGAGCTAACACTGCACCAACATAACTGTCTTCTACTTTCATATACAAAATCAGAAGTTTTTCAGGCTTTAGTGGCTTTAATACATACAGGTTAGTTTGAAATTCTTTTATTCTCTTAAAGATTTTCTGACATTGCTCATTCCATTTTTCCAGTTAATTTTTCCATAAAAACTTGAAGATCGACTCATAAATGAGAGTTAATCTTGCTATAAATCGATTAGTGCATTACAAGCAACCTAGAAAACCTTAGATCTCCTTATCTACTTTAGGTGTGGGCATATCCTAAATTGTCTTCACCTTATTTGTATGCACTTTGATTCCTTTCTTACTGGCCATGTGTCCTTGTAGCTTATCAGAGGTAGCCCCAAAGCATTAAAGTACCTTTCCTTTGTTTCTAACTTCATCATCATGTCATCCATATACACTTCCACCTCTTTATGGATCAAGTCACACAACAAGGTAGTTTCCATTCACTGGTATGTTTTTCTCGCATTTTTCAAGTTGAACGATATTTCCTTATAGTAGTAAGCCCCTTATTCTATGATCAAAGTTGTCTTTATCTTAAATGTGGTGGCGATTTTAGAATATGCTTGTAACTAGAGAACCCATCCATAAAGGAATACAAAACACAAGTTACGACACTATCAACTAGCACATCAATGTGTCTTCCTTTAGACATGCTTTGCTCTATAGTCAATGCACATACTTACTCTTCCATCCTTTTTTAGTATCGACACTATATTAGCTAGCCATTTAGGTTAGTCTACCACCTCCAAGAACTTGACATTCAATTGCTTTGCCACCTTTTCTTTAATAAGCTGAACCCACTTAGGCCTCATCCTTCGAAGCTTATGTTTGAATGGTTTCATGTATGGGTGGGTCAAAATTTTGTGTTCTGCAATTTGTCTATTAACCCTTAGCATGTTCTCAAATATCCAAATAAAGACATTAGACAAATAAGGAAACTCATTTTTCATTACCTTAAACTTAGAAAGAAATACATCATCATCCTTCAAGAGAAGAAATAATAATATCAATAGAATCTAGAAAGATAACTTCCTCTAAGGGAGAGATAAGAGTCTCCTCTTCCTACACTTTCTCCTCATTCTTCTCCTTATTAGCCAGTATGCCCATGTTCTCACCTTGTGCAATATTTATTCTATTCTCACTCTCTTTCCTATCTTCTTTTCCTATAAAAGCTTTGATAGCCCCTTTAAAAATAAGTTTCATCTACTCATCCGACAACTCAATCTTTAGAAAATTTACCTAAAGAGTTGCACTTTCATCCATAGTTGGCTTAGTCTCCATTGTGGGACCTTGCATTTCCTCATCACCTACTTCCTTAATGGAGTTTATAATCATGCTCTCAATATCCTCCAACTTTATCTTGGTGTATGCAGCTTTGATTACTTTGTATGACCTAGTATATTCTTATTCTGAGTTTATGAAATTTGCATTCTACTTCATCAATTCAAGCCCATCTTTTACATGATCTTCCCTAGTGGCCTAGAACTTCTGATCTAATAAATACTGCTCACTTTATTCATCAGTGATCTTCTTTTTATCATTCCTCGGCCATGTAGACTAAGGACCATACAAAACTACTAGTTGATTTGATTCTTGTTCATTTCTTTGTCACCATGATCTATTTGTCCTCCTTGCCATCCTTTTGTTCGCATGGGTCATGGTAATTTTGATATCTTAACTTACCAATATCTAGTTAGAAAAAGGCCATATCAAGTTTGTCTATATACTTGACTAGCAACTTTTCCTTATCAGGAACTTCTTGCGTGACTTTTTTAGTGGCTCCCCTTCTTTCATAAAGAAATCTGACAATGGTCCTCACAAGTCTCTCACTTCTAGTTTTAGCCCTTTGTCATGATAGACCAATCTTTATAGTCTGAGTAGGGATCTCTAGGAAGTCTTATATGTCAGTAGAATTATTTCCTAACCCTTGTCTAGGCAGAAAGTTCATGTTCTTCATGATCCCCATAACTTTAGAATTAATTCATATATTAGTGACTTTTGCAACCTGAAACCCTTTAAAATGTGGAACAACCATACTCCAAGCTGATATAATCTCCCCAACCTCTGCACAGATGGTCACAATCTCTCATTTGTAAGGAATTTTAACTTTTTGATGAATAGTGGAAGGTACAACACTTAATGGGTGGTACAATGGTCTTTTCAACAAAAGTGATAAGGTGATTGAGATGTCCAAGACTGTAAATTCTACCATTGCTTCCACTATGCATGTCTTGACCAAGGTCTTGAACACACTAAAAGTTGGCCTCCTACTATCATCATAGGCTCGTATGACATTGTAAGAAGCCTTAAGATCTTCTTAGACAATCCAAACTTATGCAGTAACGTTAATAGGCATAAATTCATTGTGAACCATCACACATGGCTTGCATTTCCCTTTCACCTCGGATTGAATGAATAAGTCCAAGTTGTAATCCATTCCTTTCGATGGCAAATCCTCATATAAGAAAGTGGATTTTACCCCGATAAGTCACCAATGCAATGACATGCATCAGAGTAGCTTCTTTTGAGATAAGCAAACTTCACAAAACCTCAACCATAGCCTTTTTATGCTCCTGAGAGGTAATGAGCAACTCCCACATATTGATATGGGCTAACATCTTTTTCAACTATTTCGCAATAGGATTGTTGTCCTTTTTTTCTTTTTACGATGAGTTCATCTGCCCTTTTCTCAACCCTTGGTTCCCTAGGGCTTCCCTGTCATGATAGTATTTCTCACTATGAGTCATATAGTTCACCTACTCAGCTTTTTTTTCTTCATCACTATCCTCCGATAACTAGATCATTTTCCTCCCTTGCACCTCTTTTGTCTTTTCATATGAGCTTTCTTATGGATTGGAAGTGTAAATAAATGAAGCCTTACTTATGACCTCTTCGATAGTAGCAATACCAACTCCCTCAAGAATCCTAAAATTTATCAAAAAAGTCCCTAGATTTGAGGGATGAAGATTATGGTAGTTTAGGAGAAGGTTCCTTCAAATGCTAAGCCTTCTAGAATTTAGTGGAATAATCATCTTGTTATTGATTATTTGGAATCTTGTGTTTGAGTCTGTAATTGTCATTAGTGTTGTGACCTGCTCCTTGTTGAAAGTGCAATAAGCATTGGCATCATATCCCATAGACAGCGAATTAGAAGGTGGTCTTAGTGCTAGAGGCTTCAACATTCCCTTCTATTACAACCTCTCAAATGCCTCATACAGAGGCATCCCAAAATCAGTGAATTGTCTTAGTGCTCTTACTGCATTTACATCGATTATCTTGTTTCCTTCATACTAAGGCTAAGATAGGGCACTTCTTCTTTCCCCATATTATTTTCTCGACTAAGATTATAACTCTTTAGCTTGAAAACCCACTTCTCGAAGGTCTTTAAATTTTTTACCAATATTCCCCAGATTATGGCTTTAATACTAGGTATAGCCTTTTTAACAATAATTTTGAAGTGCTCTATCTTTATTTATGTAGTCATTAAAGCTTTCACCAGCTTTTTGCTTCAAAGGTCCAAGTCTTACAATGTGACTTTTATATACGAATTACAAGCCTAATGCCTCTCAAAAGCTTTTGTCTACTCTTTTAAGTCTTCCCTGACAGTCTTTGGTTCATTGAAATACCATGTCTTTGGAGACCCTTCAAACGACAACTCAAAAAGCTCTAATATGGTGTCCGTCGAAACCCCAGACACCTTTATGAGTAGTACATACAAATATACATGGTTCTTAACATTCTAGATCCTTATGAATTTGGGAAGCTTTGCTATATGAAAGTTAGCTGGTAGCTTCTCAGGTTTGAGGGCTAGAAATTCCTTAATATATGTTCCCTTTTCTAAACCTTTAGCACTTAAGGCCTTCTATATTTTCTCCAATTGTTTGGCGAAGTCATCAAATCATGTGCTCTCCTTCTCATTCTCTAAAGGTTTGTCCAGAATGATAGTTGTAGTTCCTACTTCCTTGGCAAACTTGCTTTCATGCTATTGTTTCATCCTAAACATATCATCATCGATCACCATAAGTTGGGGCGCTTCTATTGGTTCTTTTCTTTTATCAGTTCTATCAGTAGATGTCTCCCTTTTTTTTTAGAGTCACATTAATGTCGATGTTTACTTCCTCGGTATTCCTTTCTTCCATCTTGTAGTTGAAGTCGACCATCATCTTGTCCAAAATCTCTAGTAGTATGGTTAGCTCCAGGATTGGGTTAACTTTCTAGCTCCAAATCGGAGCTTACTCTTTCTAGCAAGGCGATTCTCCTTCTCTTTCATGAGGGTTTTGAATGGAGTTATGATGGGCATAAGACAAAGGTTATCATTGTAAGACAAAGGTTATCATTGTAATGCAAGGACAAGTAATCGATGCATGTATGCATGATATGTACATGTCATTTTGCACAAAATCCTTCCAACCTTATTTCTCCACACATAAGGTCTAATGTCTCTTTCCCTAGTGGAGTCTCATTCTTATACCATCATGGGGTGAAGAATATGTGGGGTCACCTCAGACCAGGAAGAGTTAAAACCTCGAAGGAACATAAACATAAAGGAACTAAAAGGAAGAACTCCTTACATTACTTGAAGAAATATGTACAAGTAAGGAAAGAAATCCTTTTAAGGAAAGAGGGATGTATATAAAAGGTATTCACATGACGAGGAAGGGGAAGTACACAAGCATTTACATGTGGGAGATAATTACATCAAGAGGGATAGGGTTACATTTATGCTTACATTAAAGATTCCTAATCATGTTCTCTAAGGACTTTCACTCTCTTATAAAGAAGAAATACTAACAATAGGGGTGACCTATACCAAGGTACTATTTGTTCCTACATGCATCTAATGGTTGAGATGGTTATTACTGTTGGTGGCTTTCATAAGCTTGAAAGGTGATTGTCATGATCCCCCATCTAATATACCTAAAGGTATTAGGCTTGTGAGTGATGAATCATCCTCACAATTTCTTAAGCTGAATGGAGCTTAAGTCTCAAGTTTAGAGAACCATCGTCTTATCTAAGGGAAACCTAATGATCATGGTGAAGTATGAAGACTACATGAATGCAATGAACTTATTTAATAACAAGTTTAAAATATTAATGATGAAGTAGAAATTAAATGCGAAGTCAATTTCAAGCCCCAAGTGGAGTTGCCACTGTGTTGGTTTTGCTCAAACAAGTGGAATCTTGCTTGCAACGCCATCCTTTTATCGATAAATAAGGTATTGAAAGGATGAAGGTATTTACATTGGTAATGACCCTCAGATGTTATGCACACTTGGATCAATAGAGGATCTTTTTTAGCGTTATGTGATTTTAAAACCTTTAGTTTAAAATGAAGGTCATCGGGGGGCCAAATTGGGACAATACATTGGTACCATCCCTAGTAAATATGGAGTCGCCACCCAACTTTGGTCAGGACAAAAATCCAGGAAAGGCAAAATCTAAACCTAATATTAGTTAATTAGAAGACTCATTTCATCCTCACCCCCTTTTAGATTGAGTTCAAAAATTAGGTACATCTTAGAAAAAAAGTTAGGCACCTTCATATTGATTGGATATCGGGATCCAGCCTTTAACCATATTTGGTTTACATTTAATATTTTAACTAAGTTATTGATTAGTTTGATTAATGGTCTCAAGCATACATCTGGCATAATTAATCCAATCAAATCACTCCATTAATCTATAGGGAGGGGGTCATGCATCATGGTATAAGATTCGTCATGCATATCTATGCATCCATTCAAGCATAATCATCTCAAAGGGGAAGGGGGTCATGCATCATGGCGTAGGGGTTTTAGCATGCTTTATCATTTATCCATTCAAGCATAATCAACCATAATCATATAAGATGAGAATCAAGACCAAGTTCATGGTTTAACTCAAGTAATAACACCTACACCCAAAGGAAGAAAAACAAGTTAGTAATATACAAAAGAAAGCAAATAAAAGAAACTGAACGAAAGGCAAATAAAGGCCATTATAACCATCTTATCATAACTCCAAAGTCAAAGTTCTTAAGCATGCATCTAATGTCCATGTTAACATATCCCAACATCATAAATCAATATACAAAACATAATGAAAATGCATGAGTCATGAACAAAAAGGGAGATGGACACACAATGCAAGGCATTTGAAGGATATTGAATGGCCTAAGGCAAGGATTCCCCTCAAATGAGATCCTAGGGTTGATGAACGCTCCCTCATATTACGTACAAGGAGTTAAAGCTTTCATAGCACAACTAACCATTACAGAAGTTTGAATGCCAAATTAAAGAGGGGGATTGAAGAACCAAAAATACTATTCATATGGTTAGTACATAAACTACTAACACAAGGTGAGCTTTCAAGGTCAATGAAACCTCAAGTTTCTCACTTGATCATGGATTTAAGATGGTTAAAATAGAATCAAAACATCTCATTGAAATCAATGAAAGACCCAAGAGCTCTTTGGTATTATGAGCAATAAAGAACCATAAAAAACATAACTAACACTCCATTTTTTAAAGTGAATAAGGGTCTTAGGTCATTAAACCTCACCCTATTCTACCACTAGAGTCTTAAAATATCATAAAAAAATGCTTCAAAAAGAAAGAAATATGAAGGAGAAGAAGAAGAAGATAAACTTTACACAAACTATTCACCAGGCAATTAGGGCTATACAACCCCTGTTTTCTGGATTTTAAAAAATAGAATAAGAAAGAGAGGAAAGAGGAAGAGAGGGTTAAAGGAGTCTTGGATGCATTCAGGTGAAATCATTGCCCTCAAAGGCACACAATAAGTTTAATATCCCCCAAAATGCTTAGGAAATGCACATAAATGAAGAGATTAGATCTAGTTTTTCCTTGGAGTGAGTTGGGAGTTAAGGTTTAAGGTTTATGTATTTGAGAGATGTTTGAGAAGTAATTTTGGCAAAGTAACCTTAGGGTTTTCAAGCCTCTCCCTCTCTTCAAATGGGAGGGGGTATTTATAGGTATTGGGTGAGCGCACTAGAGCATAAAATGGTTCTGGTTGCACCATGGATGCATTTAATCATAGAGAGGCAGATCAACCTCCTAGAATTAGGGTTTGTACATGGGTTCTATACATCCATCTATCATGTTATGCAACTCTAGGGTTTAAGGGGGACCATTTCCAAAATGTTATGTAGATTAGGATTTTAGGGTAGGCTATACAACCCTGTGCATGGCTATACAACCTTGGCTTATGGGTTTTACAACCCTACTAGATGGGTTGTATAACCCATTAACATTGGTAAGTATTTTTAGGCATGGTCTTGAGTTTGGTCTTGAGCTTCCCCAAGGTATTCTATGGCCTTTCATCTATTTCTTTGGCAATTCATATTACATTTTAGGGAATAGACTCAGTGATTTTCATCATCGGGCTTTGCATTTAGAGGTTCAAAATCTAATGCTTACACTATGGTATGCTCAATCTCTACCATAAAGCTCCACATTTCCTTGCCTCTTACTTCCTCAATGGAGTTTACAATCAAGCTCTTGATGTCCTCCAATTTTATCCCTATGTAGACAGCCTAAGTGAATTTGCACGGCCTAATATACTCCTTTTCTGAATCCATAAAGTGTACACATTGCTTTATTGAGTTAAATCCCTTCTTGGCATGATCCTCCCTAATGGCCCAAAAATGTTGATCAAGTGCATACTGCTCCCTCTGTTCATCAGTGATCCTATTCTTATCATTATATGACCATATAGACTAAGGCCAATATAGAACTACAGATTGACCTGATTCATGATCATCCTTTATCCTTGTAATCTATTTCCCTCTCTTATTTATCTTCTTCTTCTGATGAGATTTGATAATTCTAATATCATAATACATCAACATCGTGTTGGAAAAAGGCCTTCTCAAGTTCATATATATCCTTGCCTGGTGACTCCTCATTCTTGATTACCTTATGCCTAACCTTTTTAGCAGTCTCCCCTTCATTAATAAAGAAATCTGATAGCAGTTTACACTAGTTCCTTACTTATAGCTCAAATTCTTTACCATGATACCCTAGTCCTTCTTTGTAATATAAATGGGGATTTCTAGAAATTTCGGTATATCAGTAGAATTCTTCCCTAACACCTGTCTTGGAAGAGAGTTCATGTTCTTCAAAATTCCTATCACCTTAGGATCAACCCATTTATCAGTTACCCTAGTAACTTGAAACCCTTAAAGATGTGGAACAACCATACTTAAAGCTGATACAATTTCACCAACCTCCATACATATGGTCATGATTTCCCCTTTATAATGAACCTTAACTTTATGATGGATAGTAGAAGGTACACCACCCAACGGGTGGTACCATGATCTTTCTAGCAAGAGTAAAATGTGATTGGGATGTCCTAGACTATAAATTTGACTATTGTCTCCACTATGCCTGCCTTTACTAAGGTCTTGAACACACCTGTAGTTGGCCTTCTACTATCGTCATAGACTTGAATGACACTGTTAGAGGCCTCCCAATCTTTCTCAGATAATCCAAACTTATGCAAAAATTTTAATGGACAAATGTTAATCCTAAACCCATTGTAAATCATCAAACATGGCGTGTGTCTACCATTTATCTCAACTCGGATGAACAAGGCCATATTATGATCCCTTCCTTTTGGTGGCAAATTCTAATATGAGAAAGGGATTTGAACCTTATAAGTTACCAATACGATAATATCCATCAGAGGAACTTCCTTAAGAAATTAGACTTGAGAAAGCCACAACCATAGCCTTCATATGTTCTTAAGAGGTAATAAACAACTCCCACATATTACTTTAGGCTAGCATCTTCTTTAACTATTTGACTATAGGATTGTCATCTTTGTTTTCCTTTATAACGAGTTCATTTGTCTTTTTCTCAACTCTTATTTCCTTATGGGCTGCTCTGTTAGGGTAATATTTCCCGCTACATGTCACATGGCCCACGTATTTCATTTCTTTCTCTTTATCACTCTCCTCCTATAGCTTGATCATCTTTTTTGTTCACTCTTCCTTTAATTCTTCATTTGAACATTCTTAGAGATGAATAGTGCAAACAGTTAGAGTATCCCTTGCAACCTCTTTGATAACAGTAATAACAACTTCCACAAGAATTTTAAAATCTATCATGAATGTCCTCTAATTTGGGGGAAGAACATTACGATAGTTTGGGAGAAGATTCCTTTGGATGCTAGGCCTTTCAAAATTTGGCAAAACTATCATCGTATTGTCGATGAGATCTTGAATTTCGTGTCTCAATTGATAGCAGTCACTAATGTTTTGACCCACTCCTTGATTAAAAATGCAGAAAACATTAGTGTTATACCCCCTTAGGTAATGAATTATGAGATGATCTCGGTGCTAGAGGCTTCAACACCCCTTTATTCTACAACCTCTCAAATGCCTTAGACAAAGGCATCACCAAATCAATGAATTGCCTTGGTGTCCTTACTAAATTGACATCGACCATCTTATTCCCTTCAGCATGAAGCTTAAATGGTGTGCTTCTTCCCTCGTACTATTATCTCGGCTTAAAATTTCAATCCTTCAGCTTGCAAACCTACTTCTCGAAGATCCTCAATTTTCCTAACTAACATTCTTCTAATTTTGGTGCCAATGCTAGGCAAAGCTACCTTAATAATCATTTGGACTTATTCTCACTTTGTAGACCTTGTGTTCACCTTTAAAGTCGTCTTCTTCCATCTCATGATGTAGTCATTGAAGCTTTCACCAATTTCTATTTCAAAGACTCTGGGTCTTGTAATGTGACCTCTGTATTTGAATTACAAGCATAGTGTCTCTCGAAAAGCTTCCATCAATTCCTTTCAATCTTCTTTGACAGTCTTCGGTTGGTTGAAATACCATGTCTTTGCAGATGCTTCTAATTGCTGCAATTCAAAAATTTTTAACATGGTGTCCACCAGAACCCCAAATGCTTTTATAACTAACATATAAACAAATATGATTCTTGGCATTTTGAACCCTCGTAAACTTAGAAAGCTTGAACATGCAAAAATTAATTGGTAGCTTATCGGGTTTGCAGGCCAACAATTCCTCAATGTCTATTTCCTTCTCCAAACCTTTAACACACATAACCCTTTGTATTTTCTTCAACTATTTAGCGAAAGTCATCAAATAGAGTTTTCTCCTTCTCACTCTCTACAGGTTTGTCCAAAATTATAATAGTACTCCCCAATTCCCTAGTAAGCTTGCTCTTATGATACTCCTTCATCCTAAATAAATCATTATCAATTACCACAGGTTGGGGCGCTTCCATTGGTGTTTTCCCTTTATAAGTTCTATTAGCAGAGGTCTCCCTCTTTTTTAGAATCTCATTGACACACTTGTTTAATTCCTTTACAATCCTTTCTTCCATTTTTTCTGTTAAAGTTAGCCATCATCTTTTCCAAGATCTCTGGTGGTATGGTTGGCTCCATGATTGGGTTAACTTTCTAGCTCAGACTTGGAGTCTTACTCTTTTTAGAAAGTTGATTGCCCCTTCTCTTCCATGAGTGTTTGGATGGAGTTATGATGGCTATAAGACAAGGGTTATTAGTATGATGCATGAATAGGTAATCGATATATGGATGCATGTTACACATAAATCATTTTGCACAAGATCCTTCCAACCTTATTCCTCCCACACACGAGGTCTAGAGGCTCTTTCCTTATGGGGTCTCATTCTCATACCATCATGGGGCATAGAATGTGTGAGGTGACCTTAGACCGAGAAGAGCTTAAGTGTCAAAAGAACATATTTACAAAGGCACTAAAAGGAAGAACTCTTTACATTAATTGAAGAAATATGTACAAGCAAGGAAATAAATCCCTTTAAGGAGGAGGGATGTACATAGAAAGTATTTACATGGCGGGGAAAAGGAATACATAAGTATTTACATGTGAGGAATAATTACATCAAGAGATAGGGCAACATTTATGCTTACAATAGGGATACCTAGCCATGTTCTTTGAGGGCTTTCACTGTTCTTTAATGACAAAATGTAAACAAGTTGGGTGCCCTATTCCAAGGTACTATTGGCTTCTACATGAACTTAATGGTTGAGAGGGTTAGTATAGTTGATGGTTTCCATAAGCTTAGGGGAAGGTTGCCATAATCCTTCATTCAATATACTCGAAGGTGCTAGGCTTATGAGTGATGAATGATTAATCCTTCTCATAATCACCTAAACCTGAATGGATTTTAAGTGTCAAGTTTGAAGAATTATCAATTTGTCTAAGGCCAACCTAGTGCTCTTGGTGAAGTGTGAAGGCTATATGAATGCAATGGACTTTATCAATAATAAGTTTAAAATATTAAAAGTGAACTAGAGATCGAATGCGAAGTCAATTTTGAGTCCCCAACAGAGTTGCCACTATGAGAGTCTTAGTGGTTTCACTCGAACTAGTTGAATCTTGCTTGTAACTCCATCATTTTATCTATCAATAGGGGATTAAGAGGATAAGGCTCTTTACATAGGTAATGGCCTTAAGATATGGCATATGATTGGACTAGCGGGTGGTCCATCTAAGCTTTGTGCGATTTTAAAGCCCTTAGTCCAAATGGTGGTCATTAAGGGACCAAAACAGGATAATACATTGGTACTATTCCTAGGAAATGTGGAGTTGCCACCTAACTTTGGTCAAGATAAGAATCTAAGGAAGACAAAATCTGAACCTAATCTAAGTTAATTAAAAGGCCCATTTCATGTTCACTCCATCAAATATTAGGTTCAAAAATTCAATATGGCTTGGCAAACGAGTTAGGCACCCCAAACCGCTTAGATATTAGGATACGACCTTTTGGCATCTTTGATTCACTTTTAATGTTTTAATTGAGCTATTGATTAGTTTGATTAATGGTCTTAAGCATGCATCTGCACAACCAAACTAATCAAATCATTCCATCAATATAAGGGAAAAGGGGTCATGCATCATGTTATAGGGATTATCATGTGTATCATCATCTATGTATAACATGAAACATAACATCATTCATGATAATCAAAGATGATCATTGACACCATCGTTCATGGCCTAACTTAGGCCAAATACCTACACCAAACAAATAAAAAAACATAAGTTAGTAATCTAATGACAAAAGGAAGGAACAAAATAAATGAATGAAACACATAAACAAAGCTTCATTACCATGTCTCCCATGAAAAGTTGCCTAGGTATGCATCTAAGTCCATAATAAACATACTCCCACATTTCAAATCAACAAACAAACATAATCAAAATGTATGAATCATGAACAATCAAAGGGTTGGTCATGCAATACATGGCATACTTGAAGGATGTTGAATGGCCTAGGGCAATAATCATCATAAAAACAAAATCTTAGGGTGGATGAAGCCTCCCTCTCACTGCCCATAAAAAGCTAAGCATCCATAGGTACTACTAACCATTAAGAAGGTTAGAATGCAAATCAAAGAAGGGGTAAATGGTTATGATACTATTCACATTCTTAAGTATAAATACAAACATAAGAAAAGATCTCAAGATCCTTAGAACTATAGGTTCCTCACTTAGTCACTGACTTAAAGTGATTAAAATAGAATCAAAATAATCATTAAACCGATATGAAAAAAACATGAACACTGAGATTGAATGAACCATAAAAACTATTTCACAACCCTTCAAAACTCCATTTTGAAATGAATAAGGGTCCTTAGCTATCTAGCCTTACCCTATTCTATAACTAGAGCGATAAAAAAAAACATAAAAGATTGATAAAAAGACACCTGGATGGGAAAAGGAGGGTTTTATAGGACTATGCCTAGGAAACCAGGGTTGTAATTTACAACCTACATTAAGGCTATACAACCCCAAAATTTTAGGTTTCTGAAAATATAAAGGAAAAGAAAAGGGGAAAAAAGTGGGGTAAGGATTTTAGATGCTTCCTTTGCCCTCAAAGGCATACCGTGTATTTGATATCCTTCAAAATGCTAAGGAATGCATAAGAAATGCAAAATTAAAGCCTTGTTCTACCTTAGAATAGGTTGGGGTAAGTTAGATTTAAGATTTTTTATGCTGAGTATGCTTTGAGAATGTATTTTGGCAGAGTTTTGCTAGGGTTTTCCAAGCCTTTTTTTTTCTCTTTAAGTGGAAGAGGTATTTATAGGTTATGGATGAGGGCACCTAACCTTAAAATGGTTCTAGTTGTGCCATGGAAGTATCCAATCATAGAAAGGGAGACAAATCTCTAATAATTAGTGTTTACATGTGGAAAGTATAGCCAAGAAAGGGTTGTACATCCATCTGTTAGGCTATGCAATCATGTGGTTTAAGAGAAGACTAGTTTCAGAAGATTCCAAGGGCTAGGGTTTTAAGGGAGGGTTGTATTATCCTATATATATGGGCTATATAGCCCTACTTGCCTTTCAGCTCTTATTACATTCACATCAGTCGTCTTGTTTCCTTTTCTTTGAGAATAAGACAGGACACTTCTTCTTCCTCCATATTACTTATTTGATTCAACCTTTAACTCCTCAACTTACAAGCCAGCTTCCCTAAGGTCCTTAAAATTCCTTACCAATATGCCCTTAATCTTAGTAACTATACTAGATAATGCTCCTCTGACAATCATCCATACTAATTCCTTTTTAGTTTGTCTAGTAGTCGCTTTTAAGGCCATTTTGTTCAACTTCATTATATAGTCATTAAAACCCTACCTAGATTTTAAATTAATGACTTAAGATCTTGCATGGTAACCTCTAAGTCTAAATTACATGCATAATACTTCTTAAAAGCCTTCGTTAGTTTTTTTTCAGTCCTACCTAATAGGCTTCAACTGCTTAAAATATTAGGTTTTAGCAAATCCCTCTAATGACCATTAAAAAAGTTCCAACATGGTGTCTGTTAGTACCCCAAATGTCTGCATAACTAAGGCATATGAATGAACATGATTCTTTGCATTATGGCTACCCATGAACTTTAGGAGCTTAAGTATTTGAAAGTTAGCTGAAAGTTTCCTGAGTTTATTGGTAAGCAACTCTTTAATATTGATTCCTTTCTCTATGCCCTTCGCACTTAAAGCCTTTTATATCTTCTCCAATTACTTAGCAAAGTCATTAAACAAAATACTCTCCTTTTCACTCTTTACATACGTGTTAAAAGTGATAGCAGTACTCCCCACTTCCTTAGCCATTTTGCTCTCATGATATTCCTTAACCCCAAACAAATCATCGTCAATCACCATTGACTGAGTTCCATGGGTGCCTTTCTCGTATCTGTCCTACTAGTAAATGACTTTTTTTTTTTAGAATTTTGTTAAGGCACTTATTCACCTCCTTAGTGACCCTTTCCTCCATCTTACGATTGAACTCAACCATCATCTTTTCTAACACCTTAGGTGATATTGTAGTTTTCATGATTAGTTTTGGTCTTTGGATTAAGCTAGGCATCTTGATTTTCTTAGCGAATTGATTGCCTCTTTTCTTCACGAGGGCTTGGATAGAGTTATGGCTATAAGAGTAGGGTTATCAATAGGATGCATGAATAAATAAATAATGCATGTATGCATGAATACATATGTCATTAGCAAAAAATCCTCCTAACCTTATTTCTCCCACATACGAGGCTAGAAACTCTTTCTTAATTAGGGTCTCATTCTTCCACTAATAAGGGATATAGAATGTATACGGTAGCCTCGGATCGAGAAAGGTCAATGTCCTAAAAGAACATATATAGATGAGAACTAAAAACATAGTAAAAGGATATACACAAGAGGAGACTCTTTACATTTCTTAAGAAAGGATGTAGAAAGAAATAAAGAATCCCTCTTATAAGAAAGGCGAAGGATATACATAAAGATTTACATAAAAATTCAAAACTCTTTGTATAGTGGGGTAAAAGAATATACAAATATTTACATGAGGGATATTTAAATCAAAGGGAATGATGTAACTTTGGTATTTATATTGGGGATTTATAACCATGATCTTTAGGGATTTTAACCCTTCTTTTAGTGAAGAAATGTAAAAAAAAAAGGGGGATCCTATTCCAAGGTGTTATTGGCTCCTACATGAACTTAGATGATTTAAATGGTTGTCATAGTTGATGGCTCCCACAAGCTTAGGGATAATTCTCATAACCCCCTTTTTGATATACTTGAAAGTACTTGGCTCGTGATTGATGGATTCTCCTCACCATCTTCTAAGCTCGAGTGGACCTTAAGTCTTAAGTTTGGAGAACCCATCAGTTTTCTAAAGGTAGACCTAGTGTGTCTGGTGAACTATAGAGGCTACATGAACGTAATTAATTACAAAGTTAATATGGAAAAAAGTGAATCAAAGATTGAACGTGTAGCCAATTTTAAGTTCCTTATGGAGTCGACATTATGAGCACCTCAGATTTCGTGGCTGCGCTCAAATGAATGGAATCTTGCTTGCGACTCCATCCTTTTATCGACCAATAGGGATCAAAAGAACAGAGGGTCATACTTTGGTAATAATCCCAAATGGTGGCTTATGTTTGGATGAATGGGGGATCCTTAGGCCTAACACAACTTTAAAGCCCTTTTCAAATTTGGTGGTTAATGGAGGACCGCAGTGAGATAATACATTGGTATTTTCCTTTAGGAAATATATAGTCACCACCCAACTTTGGTCAAGATATAATTTGAGTAAGATGAAATCTGAACCTAATTAAGTCATTTAGAAGACCCAATTCATCTTTACCCTATCAAAGATCGAGTTCAAAAATTAGGTATGGCTTTGGAAAGAGGTTAGGCACCCCAAATTGCCCAGATAATAGGATTTGGCCTTCAAACAACTTTAGTTCACTTTTACCATTTTACTCTTATTATTAATTAATCTAATTAATGCCCATAAGCATGTTTCTAGAATGATCTAACCAATCATACCAAAACATAATCATAATCAACATCAAAGGGATACAGATCATGCCATATGTTAAAGGGTGTTCATACATATCAATCAACCATACATAAGATCATCATGCATAATCAACATTCAAAATAATGACCATTAAGAACATCATTCATGGAAAACTCAAATAAACTCTTACACCAAAGAAAACACATAAGTTAGTTATCAATATAAGGACAACATCATTAAAGTAAATAAAATAAGATTCATATGAGCAAGAACCTTACCATATCTCCAAGTCAAGGAATCTAAACATGTTTCTAAGTCTTCAATCGATCATCCAACATCACATAAACCACATGGTAATAATGGCAACAATAAATAGAGCATAAACACTGACTCATGAGGCATAAAGAATAATAAACATGAAATGGAAATGCAAATTAGAGGATCTTAAAGGCCTAAAGAAAGTTTGTTGACAAGTGGTGTCTTAGGGGTTTAAACCCTCCTCCACATGGTGCTCCAAAAGAGCTAAAACATCCATAAACATAGCACTAGCCATAAGAAAGGTTAAGATGTCAACACGTATAAAATAGAAACTCAAAAGACCAAAATGTGTAGAAAACTATAAACATGAGATATGGCATACTAGGGATCATCAAGGATGAACCTTTCTCCCTAAATTAAAATCACATAACCACTTAAATGAGAGAAATAAAAAGGAATTTATAAGTTATATAACTTGCAACGCCTTTCTTTTGATGGAAAAAAAATAAAATGCCAACCAAACCATAATCCTCAAGGAAATTATGAGCTTATGAGATCATAAGGGCTTCGACTCCCTCACTCAATCATTGCCAAAACCATATAAAATAGAATGCTTAAGCTAAAGTAAAGAAAAAAGGACTAACATAGTAAAATTAAAGCATATGTTAAACAAATAAGGTCAAATCCTTAATCCTAACCCAATATTTTTAAAGGATATGGGTCATAGACCATAAGGTCTACATATATCCAGCCAGGGTTCCCAAGGTACCTTAAAGAATTAAAAAAAAAAAAGAATTTGAATGGAAAAGAAGAGGGTTTTCATAAAACTATTCTAAAAAAGTGGTCTATAAAAAAAGTAAGAATTTGAATGGAATGAATTACAAGACTCTTTTCTACTTTGGATCTTTAGTATAATGGATTAGGTGTTTAGTTTCTATGGATTTGGGGTTTTTAGGTAGCAATTTTGGTGGGGTTTTGTTCGGGTTATCCAATCCTTTCCCTCTCTCTTCAATGGTGGGGAATTTATGGTGGGAGATGGGTCACCAAAGTCGGAATGGCTCTAATTACACCATATTCATGACCCATAACAAACAAAGGCTATGAAAGTTCTATAATTAGGGTTCCTAAGTGGTTTATACAGCCAAGTGGTTGGCTATACAATGTATTGGTTGGTTATACAACCAATTAACTTATAAGGGGTGAAGTTCTATAATCTTTTACTAGTTAGGGTTTAACTGTACAACTATGTAATAGGTTATACATGCAAGCAAGTTATTTGTACAACCAATTAAACCAATCCTTGTCAATTCAAGGTTTTAGGCCAAATAGGCTTAGTCTTGGTTTGAGGCTTGATTTAAGGCTTTTTGTCCTTTTTTCTTTTACAATTTCCTTTATATTTTGAGGAACAATTCTAATAGTTTTCATCATTAGGCTCACATCCTAAGGTCTAGAATCTGATGCTCATAGGTTTATAACAAGATTTACTCCTATTTGCAAGCCAATTCAAACTATTAAGAAAGGACTAACTGATGAAGTGAAATGAATAGTGTCCAAAGGCTTTCAAGATAATTAAAGAATACTTAACTAATCCACTAGTACAAAAACCCTGAAGCCAGGAAAGTCCTTGATTTTATATTTGACAATAAATGATATTTCTATAGGGTAATGTTCGCAAAAGAAAATGAGATGATGAATGAGCATATAGTGTATTACCTTAACAAAAAAACTACTTTCTTATGAGAAAAAGTACAAATAGATAGAAAAGCCATGTCTGGCAATGGTATGGTCATAAAAAAGTTAAGGCATTATTTCCAATCATACTTTATTGAGGTGGTTTCAAAGCTTGATCTAGTCAAGTATTTACATAAGGCTCTTTCCTTGATTGGAAAGTTAACGACATGGCTAATATTTTTAATTGAGTGTGACATAAGGTATGCAACTAAAAAGGTCATTAAATGGCAAGTACTTATTGAATACTTGGCCCAACAACCACTTATAGAAGGAGAATTTAAACTTTCCCAATTCCCAAAGGAAGGGGTAGGAGCCATTAAGCCTTAGGTTTTGGAGAATTTACTTTGATGAAGTGATAAATAAGAAAAGAGCAGGAGTAGGCATAATTTTGTTGTCATTAGAAGGAGAGCTTTTCCTTATGGCCAAGAAATTTGATTTTAAAATGACTCATAACATGGCTGAATATGAAGCTTATCTGCTTGGGTTAGAATCTTTGGTACATATGAGGGTGAAGATGGCCAAAGGATTTGAAGACTCTTACTGATAATTTCTCAGGTAACTGATGAATGAGAGTTAAAGAAGGAACGTTTGAGTCCATACTTAAATTTCTTGAAGAGCTTGACTTAGAATTTTTAGAGGATCATATTTCACTATTTACTGCGAAAGGAGAATGCGATGACTGATGCCTTAGCCACTCTTTTTTGGGACAAACTGAAAAGGATGACAATGAAGTCATTAATCACATTTAGGTGTATAATGCCATGCTACATAGATGAAGATATGATGCAAGTGTTAGTGAAAAATCAACCATGGTACTATGATATATAAAAGTAATGGAAAGTCAGGGAGTACCCTAAAAGGGAGACAAAGACGTAATTTATAGCTAATATCTTATGATGACATGGTATAGAAGCAAATGTTAGATAGGGTTCACTTAAAATGCTTGATAGAAGAGACAGTGGGTAAGGTCATGGAAAGGGTTCATGCAAGGATCTGCAGTCCCTATATGAATAGAAAAGTCTTAGTTAGGAAAATCTTAAGGATGGATTATTATTGGATCATTATGGAGTGGGATTGCATTCAAATAAACCAAAACTACCACAAGTGTCAAGTCTATGGCAACCTCAATCATTTATTTTTGATCAAATTATAAAATTTGACTTTGCCTTGGCCATTCATGGCTTAGGATATCGATGTGATTAGAGAAATTAGGCTAGCTTCCATAAGGGGATGACATAAATACATTTATGGTAGTAGTAGATTAGTTGTTGAAATGGGTGGAAGTTAAATCTTTCACTAAATTAGGGAAAAAAAATGGCTCAGTTTATAGAAAAGAATCTCATGTGCCATTACCACACACCACAATGTGATGAAAAATGGAGTGCATTGAAAAGTAGAGGTCAAAACAATTTTGGAGAAGTACAAAGTAATTCATCACCTTATAAGCCACAAGCCAACATGATAGTCAAGGCAACTAATAAAAATGTTAAGAACGTTCTTGTCAAGATGGTTGAAACTTACATGGATTGGTCAGAGAAGCTACCCTTCGCATTATAGGGGTAATCAAACCACAACAAGAACATCAATAGAAATGACATTGTACTCTTTGTTATATAAGAGGGAAGTAGTGCTATTAGTCGAGATGGAGATGAAATCCCTATGGGTATTAGTTGAAATGAAGATTCTTGAGGATGAGTGTGTAGGAAATCGGTTCAAATATTTGGTTCTACTAGATGAGAAAAGGCTGAAGGCTATCTATCATGTTTAGTTGTACCAAGCTGGGATGGCACACACTTTTAATAAAAAGGTCAAGGCCAATATAATAATAGTCAGTAATCTAGTGTTAAAGGCAATTCAACCGTAGGTTCAAGATCCTCGAGAAAAGTTCAGGCCAAATTGGAAAGGTCACTACATGGTCAAACAAATATATTTAGGTGGTGCTACAAAACTATCATATGTATTTGGGAATGAGTTAGCTGAACTTGTGAACCTAGATAAGTTGAAGAAGTATTTCGTGTGAGCATGTGGGAAAAGTAAAAATAACCTGCTAAGTTGAAAAACCAAAAGGGCGACTTATGCAAAAATTAAGGCAAATAAAAATGAAAAAAAAAGAGAGAGAGACAAGTCTACTAAGTCGAAAACTTAAATGGGTGACTTAGGCAAAATTTAAAACATAAATAATGTAAAAGAAAAGCAAAAGTCAAGATAACCACCAGAAAATCCCATAATATGATAGTGGAGCAATGGATTATAGCCAAGGGACAAAGATGAAGAATAGGGAACCGAGAAGAATGGGGCTTTGTGCAAGATAACCAAATAATCTAATGTACCATTATTAAAAGTAGTGACCATGTATTTAACTAATATGTAATATGCAAAATACAGTGGTTCATGAGTAAGTATAATACTAAAAAGAGATACATTTGCATAATTAAATCATTCTTTTATCAATATGCCTTTAAAATAAAATGAAAATACAAGAAGTTCCTTTTGAAGTGGTAATTTGATGTTGTGAATGATTGATGGTCTAAGCATATGTTGCTCATTGTTATGCAACCAAACCTCGAGGTCGATATCATCTAAAGTAGAAACCCTTACTGAAAAAATGTAGTAGATATAATGGTTGGCCTAAACAACCTCAACTTTATCTATAAAACGTTGAGTCAAAGGTCCCGCTATGAAGGATGGAAGAAAACTCATTGCATCTTTGTACAGATTCAAACTGACAGCAAACTCTAACTGGATCATAGTAGATTGCTGGTGATAGAGTTGGAAAGATCACATAGTCACTGTAAGTCCTCAGGGTAACCTTGGTGAGCCTCCAATAGAGATAAGTCCAATGGATTTTAGAGTTGGTGATGTGAAACAACCACTCAGCCTATTTCACTTTAGTGGTAGTAGGTATTGGCAGATGATAGTTTAGTTAATGTTGTGGGAAATAACACCTCACATTTATATTTAGTGGAACTAATAAGCGTGACTTCTTTTACAACCATATCTAAAAATAAAAGAAGAAAAAGAAAGCTTATTAGGTTAAAAACTTGAAACGACGGCCTAAGAAAAAATGAGCAGCCCACTTGATTGAAAACTTATAAGGAGGTATAGGCAAAAGTTAGGGTAATAAAAAATAAAAATGAGAAAGGAAATATAAAAAAGAAGGAAAATAAGGAAAAGATAAATAGAAGTCCACAATGAAAGAACTGCACTTGAAGGAGCAACAAGATTCCAGAGAAAGAATTATTTATACCAACTGGCACCTTGTTTAGACCCATAATAGTTTCGCTAAGAATTATAGCGGTGGGTGTTTTCTTAAGCCCAATTCCTTCAATAAAAGGAAAGATTTGTAAGTCGATCTCCTCATCATCTTTATATAATAGAAACTCCCTATCAAGATATATGATATGATGGGAGCTTATGCCACTCGGGCATAGCCCATAGAAGAATGAAGAGTAAGAAAGGGAGACATAAGAATCTTCTCCTCACCTAATGTCTACATGGGTTCCTTGTCATACCACAAATTCAATAACTCCATCATCTTTTAGATATGTGGGTAATTCATACATGGTAGGGTAATCTGATAAGCACCCGCGTTTTGACAATCGAGAATGGCACCGAACCCTTTTAACAAGGGGCAGATTATAATATCTCTAAAGTGGAAAAAATGGGTAATAAGATTCCATAAATCATAGATAGCACAAAGAATATCCAAGTTGAGTTGGATCATGAAGAGGTATCGGAGGGCTTTAAAACACACTCAAGGCAGATTAAACCAACCCTAAAGTAAGAGAGACTTCAAAAATGACTTGGCCATGCTGAGAAAAAAGAAAAAAAAAGGCATATTTGGGTGTGAAAATCTAGGTGAAGGTATTTATAATAGAAAAAGAAGGTAAATAATGTTTGGCAGCTATGCATAGCAGTATAAGACTATACAGATAGCTCAAGATGCTTGTACAAATAATTAATATTATGTACAAATAACCTTTATGGTATGTACAATCCATTTTTCCTATAGAATCTCAGATAGAATCTCCCATGTATTTTAAGCTTTTAGATAATCTTTTAAAGAGCATGCACACATGTAAATAAGCAAGAATAACACAAACCACACATTTATAGAATAAAATCAAGGTCCGAATCATGGTTGTGCATCTATGCTAAAGAAATTTCAGAGTTCTGCAAAAATGGAAGTAATTTACCTCAAGTTGCATCCTAAAAATCCTAGCTATCCATACAAGCGTCCAAAGGAAAAGTGCCTTGAAATCGCCTAAATATTTATCCTATAGTATAAAAAATATCATCATTGTTCAGTAATATATGGAGAAGATGTAACACCCCTATCCACATTCATTGACATTATCACATGAACATATGCATTAGATAAATAATAATTTAGAAGCACCGTTGCATTTGGGAACACTTGAATATATCTGTAGTGTTTGTATAGTTGCATGACAAATTGTCTTATGTTGTGTGCATGTTATAGTATCATAAATAATGGTGTTTTAGAGCTTAATTAAAAGTATAAGGAGCATCTAGGAATTAGAGGATGGATGAAAGTGATGAAGGAATGAAGAAAAGGGACTAAAAGCAAAATTGTTTCATTTTCAACCAATAGGAACAAGCCACTAATCTTTTGTCCTATTAGAGTAAGAATACAAATTATAATTATCTGCCATTATGGGCTGGTAAGAGAGGAGATAAGGTCGAAATACACCAGATGAAAGAGTGAGAGAGAGTTAAAGAAGAAGAAGAAGAAAAGAGGGAGAAGAGTGAGCTGCCTAAGGTTCTCTAATTCTGGGACAGTAGGTAAGTGAATTATTTTCTTCTCAACTGGAATTAACCTCTCATGACATGTTAATCATGCATGGTTAGTGAGAATTATAGAATAATTGAGGTAGATCTCTTGGATGGAAGTTGTAATCCAAGAGAACAAGAGCTGATTTTGTTGGATTTTGCTGTTAGAGCAGAATTTTGCACTCATGATTTCGTAACCATAGAAGAGGAATTAAGGAAAGTGAAAAATACAAAAGTTAATACAAAAGTTGTAACTTTATGTCTCATATAAATGTGTATGAAACAGTTTTTCTTGATTTTGTGTATGTGAGGAGATATGACTCCTTCAGTAGGACTAGGTCAAATCCAAACCGAGATGATCTCAGTCTTCTGTTTTTTTATATTTTGATGGCTTTATGTTCTTATTTTGACAAAGTGTAAAATAGGAAATTTATAGGATTATGTCCTCTCTAAACACCTGTAAACTAGTTTTGATTTATTTGTTGTGTGAAAAGAGTTATGGCTCATTGATTGGGACTGACTCTGTACCGGGGTGAAACCTCACATTTCTTTTAAAATTGTTTTATAAGAATTTGATAGCCATATATTCAGAATTTGATAATTGTCCAAACTTAAAAGTTGTACATTTATATATTATGTACATAGCTATGAAATAGGTTTGCCAAATTCAGCATGGTTGTTGAGATGTTATCCCTTCATCATGACTGGTTGTCAACATGTTACAAATCTGCTCATGCTAAGATTGGTCCTTTGTTTTGGTGACCTTGTAGACTGAATTAGACATTGAGTAAAACATGAAAATTGTTACTTTATATATTCTGTAAGTGATGGTAGATTATTATTGCAATTAGATTTGTACAATTTGAGATACACCCAAGAGAGTAAGACCTACTCAGACTGAGAGGATACTATAACGTAGCAACATTTAAAAAATCACCACATTTTGTGTGTGTCTGATATTGACCTAAAATTTGAATATGTTGTCTCACTATGTGTCTAATTAGTTAGAAAAAAAAGTATTAAGTCATTTGGATGAGTATATCTAGAGTTATTATTATGAGAGTGTAGCAAGCTCAGGCTGCCCTATTAGGAATATATGCATAAACACTAGGTTCACTTGTATGGATCATACCATAACTGCATACTAAGCATTCATAATCATTTTGACAAACTTGTAACCATATATGTATCAAATTCTAGGGTCTCAAAACTTTGAGGAAGCCATAGAGAGAGAACCAAACCTACCGTAAAGTTCGGTAACATCAAAAGGTAAGTAAAACCATAATTTGATTCAATGGGTGTATGTGATAATTGTATGATATGATTATGATCTACTACATGTATATATGATTGAATTGTTACATGTTACATGAAAATATAAGTCAAGTGAGAATGATTGAATTGTTGCATGTTGCATGGGAATAATATGATTATGTTCTATTACATGTATATATGATTGAATTGTTACATGTTACATGGGAATACAGGCTAAGTGAGAATTAAATGCTCATAACGATTACTTGGCATATCATTTGTGAATAAGCACTTGCATATGGAACTAAAAGGGGCATTGTGACCGAATTGTCAAACACTTGCAAATCACAGGAAGATGTACCAATAGGTCCCAAATCATATGTCAAATGAATTATAGGAAGATGGACCAATAGGTCCCAAATCATATGTCAAATGAATTACAAGAAGATAAACTAATAGGCTCCAAATCACATGTTACATGAATCACATGAATATCCTGGGAGCAACGTTTGCCTTGCTCGATCACAACAAAAACAAAGTTATTGCATTTGCACTTGCGTAGTCAGTTGTTATACTTGCAATGTATCTTGATGATATTTGATTATAGATTATGCCCATGAGAATTTGATTATTGTTTTTATTCACTGAGTCGCGACTCACCAAATCACAATTATTTTTTAGATACTAAAGCATAAACTTCGGACACTTTGGTACATAAAGTTTTGCATAGAGACACATGGAACATAGGTCATCAGCTGAATTCCAACTCTCTCCCCTTGCGTCATGTACAAACATTTGATAGGAACTAGTATGGTCACTAGTCCTGACATTAGTTAACACATGTGTACATTAAATACATATGGGATTATATATGTATGATGAATAAACCTTAATGTGTATACATTTTCAAACGTGAAATGCCATGATTTGCAACTGAAGATGATAGTTACAGTTGGTGGTATCAAAGGATTCAAGCACATGCGAGGTAGACGTGCAAATCCCGGTGTGTATGACATCGCGAGACCGATGGGCAAATCCTAGATGTTGAATGCTCTGATAGGTACCAATTGTAGCCACGTTGTGACGTTACAATTGGTGGTATCAAAGCTGATTTACAAATGAGAACAATGGATGTCACAGTTATTAGTTTGACAAATGAATTTAGATGTTACAGTTTTGGTATCAGAGAGGGCTCAAGCATACGCGGGGCAGATGTGCAAATCCCGGTGTGTATGACATCGCAGGGCCGACAGGCAAATCTCAGATGTTGAGTGCTCTGATAGGTACTGATTGTAGCATTATAGATTGTAGTAGTAAAAAAAAATGCTAACATTCAGTGGTATCAATGGTTGTTACAGTTAGTGGTATCAGAGCAAATATGAATACTGTCGTTACATATGTTTATAGGCCCTCAACATCCAAGCTAAAGTAATACAAGATAATAAGAAACACATCGTAAGTATTCCAACCATTATAAGTGTCTTGAGAACTAACTAAATGATCTTGCATGTTGGAATACATACCCGGTCCTATTAAAGCTCATTTAAAATAACTCATTGAGTCACCACTATTTGCTCTATATGCTTACCACTGCTCCAACACTAAAATTAGGGGTAACACAAGTTTATGTCTAATAAAGGATTGCCACCTTTTATCAAACCTAAATTAATGGCCTATTAAAAGAAAATAGTTAAATAATAGCCAAAGTAAAGGTGATCTCACTAAGCAAAGGGAGATGAAAGGAATGGGTGGTATCCATCCAACACTCCACTCAATTATGCATTACGATACTATCATTCTTCGATGCTCAGACCAAAAAGAGAGCAAAAAAGGGGAGTGGCCTTATCAAAGCAATATAATCATGAACCTATTATTGCAACCTCTGGCACCAAGATGCAACAACGACAACAAACCCATCGATCTTTATAAAGGGCACATCAACTTGAAAATTAGCATGTCATATAAAATGAACACAAGAAAAAGCATGGAGACCACTAAACACAAAAAAAATAACCTAAGATGGATAAATAAGTACAATAGAAAAACTACAAATAATAGAAGGAGAGAGAGAAGAGTAAGCTGCCTAGGAAGGAACCCTTAGCTTTTCTGGTTTTAGGAAAAAAGGTAAATTAATTTATCTTCTTCCCATATGAAATTACTCCCTTATAACATGTTAAAGATGCATGGTTAGGAAGAATTATGGAGTAATTTGAGGTACAACTCATGTATGGAGATTGTAGTTTAAGAAAAATAGACCTAAGTGTGTTAATTTTGTTGTTAGAGCAGCTTGTTACACCCATTATTTTGTAACCTAGAAAATAATTAGGGACAGTGTAAACCATGAAAGTTAAAGCTTTATGCGCCATATAAAATCATGTAGAACAATTTTCTTAATTTAGTGTGTGTGAAGAACTATGGCTCCAACATTAGGGAGGGTTCACAACAAACCAAAATCTCCTCAGTCTGGCTGTTTTTGTATATTTTGATGACCTTATGTGCTGATTTAGGCAAAGTATAAAATATGACATTTATAGGGCTATATTCTCTCTAAAATCTTATGAAGCAATTTTGCTTACTATATTGTGTGGAAGGAGATATTCCACTTTTATTATGATTGACCCTGAAGCTAATGAAACCTGTTTCACTTATTAGTTATGTTTTTCAAGAGTTTGATGGCCATAGAATGAGAATTTGGTGATATGCCAAACTTGAAAGTTATATATCTATGTCTAATCTATGTGGCTATAAAAAAATTTTACCAAATATATCATGGTTGATTAGATATTTCTCCTTTATTATGATTGATTCTCAATGTGCTGAAACCTGCTCACCCTAAGATGGACCATTTATTTTGGTGAGCTTATAGACTGAATTTGACAATGTGCAACACATTGCAACTGTTCCTATATGTGATATGTTTAAAATGGTAAATCATTTTTGCAACTGGATTTGTAAAATTTTAGATATATCCATGAATATAAGACCTACTCAGACTTAGATGATGTTGAAATAGGATAAAATTCAAAAATTCACCACATTTTCTATATGCCTTATATTGACATAAAATTTGACTATGTTGTTTCATTATATGTCTAGTTTATTCAAAAAAAGAATTAAGTCATTCGAATAAGTATATGTAGAGTAATTTTTATGAGAGTGCAGCAAGGTCAAGCTACCACATAAGAATAATATGCTTAAATAATAGGTCCACTTGCATAGGACATGACCATAGTTGCATACCAAACATTCATACTTATTTTGACATATTAATAGCCATGTATGTATTGAATGTTAGGATTTCAACACTTTGAGGAAGCCCAAGAGAGAGGATCAAATCTACCTTAAAGTTTGGTCGCATCAAAAGGTGAGTAAAAGCCATAATTGGATTCTAATTTGTATGTGTGATGAGTTTATAATATGGTTGTGTTCTATTACATATATATTTAATTTGATTGTGACATTTTACATGTGAATACAAGTTAAGTGAGACTTATATATTCTTAATGATTACTTAGTGTACCATTGTGAATGAATACCTGCATGTGGAACTAAAAGGATGTTATGATCGGCTTGTCAAACACTTGCAAATCACTTGGAAAAGGGACCAATATGTCCTCTTAGCACATGTTATTAATCAAATGATTCACTTATTATATGTTAGCCAATAAAATCAAATGTTACTTGAATTACATGAGTTACCAAGAGCAGTGTTTACCTTGCAAGGTCATGATAAAATCAATCTATTGCATTTGTACTTGCATAGTCAATTATTATACTTATAATGTATCTTGAGGATATTTGATTATTGGTTGTGCCATAAGAATCTGATTATTATTTTTATGCATTGAGTCGTGACTCACCAAATTGCAATTTTGTTCTGCAAATAGTGAACCATAAGGTTTGGATATTTTAGAGCATAAAATTTTGCATATAGACACATACAACATAAGTCGTCGATTGAATTCCTACTCTTTCTCTATACTTGTGACATGTAGATATACCTAGATAGGAATCAATTTGTGGCCATTGGCCTTGAACATTAGTTAACATATATGTATATTGAATATATGTTAGATTGTGTATGCATGATGAATCAACATTTATGCATATGTATTTTTGGACATGAATGCTATAGTTAGTAAATGAAAATGGTCGTTACAGTTTTTGGTATTAGAGAAAGGATAGGTTCCATACAGACATACATATGAACATGATTTGACTTTACTCTATTATGTATTATCATATGACATAGTCATATATGTTTATAAGGCATTATAAAGGGTAATCATGGTAGTACCCATGACTCACCAAGGAGAAGAGAGTCAGTCATTTTGCATTCCATAGAAGCATCCTACCAACCATTAAAGCAACTTACTGATAGAGTTAGATCTCCTACACATTCTCACACACAACACATATCCCATGGGCAACCATAATATAGAACTAGTGAACCAATAGTGCAAGGTCCAAAAAATCAAAGAGAAAGAAGGAATGACAAATTAATAAAACAGGGTGTAGTTTACTTCAGTGGTGCCACAAATCTAGTAGTGTTAGAGACATGGCTAAAAAGAACATGGAGAGTTTTTAATTTCATGAAATTCACACCAGAAGAAAAGTTTGATTATGCAATGTTGCTATTATAGGGGGATACATATGGTTGGTAGGAAACCATTCTAGGGATTGATGTCCAACATCTAGTGATTACATAGGATCATTTTCTTTATAAGTTCAATAATAATTAAATGCCAAAAGTGTACAAAGATGACAAAAATAGGGATTTTTTTGAATCTGAAGCAAAAAGAGATGACTATAGCTGAGTATGGGGTAAAATTTAATCAATTATCTCATTATGCATCCTTTATAGTGGCTACTGACAAAGACAAATGTCGAAAGTTTGAAGAGAGATTGAGATATGAAATCAAAAATAAGATTACAACTACATATCTTGAAAGTTATACCATAGTAAAAGTTATTGTAATTAGGGTAGAAAATTAGAAAAATAAAGGATAGAGCAACAAGTAAAAATAGGGCCTATTTAGTTTATGGGAGATTTTAAAAGAAAGAAAGGTAAAAGTGGATTACATGCCATCATAGTCCAATGTTAGGGGTGGTTACTCTAGCTATAGAGGTAGGGGATTAGGAGTTTCATCATATGCAAGCAAAGGTCGAGGCCAAATTATGTAATAACAATCCTCACGTGCACATTGTGGTAGGTAGCATATGGGTGAATGTAGAAAATTGATTAGTGGGTGCTACTTTTGTAGGTCTTTTGATCATATTCTTAGAGAATATCCTAAAAGATCTAGAATATTAGAAAGAGGCAGAGCTGCATCAAAGTCCATAGTTGAAGTTTCAAAGCTAGTAGAGTTGGAGTATCATTTGCCAGGGGTAGAGGTAGAGGTAGAATAACTATAGTTGATCAAGGTATAAGCATATCAAGAGGTCAAAGTTCTAGACCCCCAACACAGGCCAAAGTATTTACCATGACTAAGTAAGAAGCCATTGTTGCTTTAAAAGTTATCACTGGTAAACTTTTTCTCTATGATTTAGAAGTTGTTCCTAGCTCCACATATTCATTCATTTCATAGAACATGGCATCACAATTGTGTAGTAAGCATCAACCTTTAAGTTTTAACCTATGTCTTAGTACTCTTTTGAGAGATGTGATGATTGTGGATAAGGTATGTTGTGATTATGTAATTCACATTGATGACATTGAGTTGAATGTTGATCTAATATTGTTGCCACTCCGTGAATTTGTTGTGATATTGGGTATAGACTATTTGTCCAAACATCATGCAATAGTAAATTATTTTACTACGGAAGTTATTTTAGAATCTCCAAATCAAATAAGGGTTGTGTTTTTGGAGGAAAGGCAAATTGTACATGCATGTCTAATTTCTATTATCAAGGCTTTTCATATGATTAAAGGTGGTTGTGAGCTTATTTAGCACATGTGGTAGACATAGTGATGCAAATAGCTAAGGCAAGTTAGCAAAGGATCCACTTCAACTTCAAGGCCCAATCATAAGGGGAAGGTTAAAGAAGTTTAAGAAGGCAATTGGAGCATTCATGCAACAAGGAGTTACACTTGGATTAGCCTAAGAAGAGCAAAGGATGTGTGAAGTCCAATTAAAAGCTGATAGAAGCTTAAACTCTTCAAATGGAGGACTTAATTTAATACAATGGAGTCTAACTTGTGGAGAGCACCCAAGCACAACCCAATTCGTCCAAGGCATGTAAAAAGAAGCCCAAGGCATGTAAAAGGAAGCCCAAGTCGTGTAAGCAAGGAAATAACGCCCAAAGTCAAAGATTCTTGCCAGATTTCCTTAGTTGGCAATATTTCCTAATGCCATTAGGATTTCTTTATTAGGCTGATTCCTTTTCCTTTTCTATTTAGGAAGAGTTGTTCTTTAGTTAGGAAATTATCTTGGTCTAATCTTGTTCACCAATCATAATGTTTCTTTAGTTTTCCTATTGTTTAGGATTGTCTTTTCCGTATTACATTAGAATTCTGTTAGGGAATGTAAACCAAATCCTAATTGGTTTTGGATTAAGCATTGTAAGGCTATAAATAGCCCTCACATTCTGCCAAGAGGGATACAATCAATCAATATTATTTTTGTTAGCAATTTTTGCTTGCGAGATTAAATTCTCTTATTGAGTTCTTGAGTGGACTTGGTGAGATTGTTGAGTGAAGGCTTAATAATTTGACAAACTTGTTAATTCTTATCTTAAATTGGCTTAGTTGATATAGGATTTGGGTTAACACAACTTTGAATCTTTATAACTTAGGTTACTAGAAACAAGTTTTCTAGAGATCTAGTTGGGATTTGAAGATCAAAA